>JAOXJP010232614.1:0-10440 GCA_025762735.1 Platanus orientalis | reverse complement strand
AATTAGCTTCCCAAACGAGCTTCCTACCTTGTACCAAGCTCGCCAGAAACTATGGTATTTAGGACATTCTAATTTTGTGTTTTCTATTTTTTTTAGGTTTTTAAAGCCTATAAATAGGCCTACACAACTTGTAATCAATTAACAATGGATTAATAAAATTTCATTGAAATTTCACACTTCTCCTTCTATTGGTTGTAGCTACTAGAAACCCTAGGGTTGTAGCCCCAGTCTTCTTCCCCCTCACAATCAGTTGTAGTTGTTGGGTTTCTTCTCTTCTCTTCCTCTCTCTTCTACTTCCTTCTTCTTTCTCCTTGTTCCTCATTCATTCTTCTTCTCCTTTCCTTCTTTTTTCTATCTCTCCTTCTTGTTAGCATTGTCATAGTCTTCTCCTGATTAGGCTGAAATCATCAAGACTGCAGACCAACAGAGTGCTGGAATACAAGCTATATGGATTCTGTTCTCCCAGGTTTAAGGTACTTTCTGGTGTTCTCTATAGAAATTGCCCCTTTCAATTTTAAGGGTTTTGCTCCCTTTCAACAGGGTTTTCTTCCCCTCTTTATTGTCCTTCAATAACCTTAAACTCCTTTTAATGCTCCTCTTGATTTGCTGGTTTTCCTGTTGAACAACCCCAGTTCACTCTAGGATATTATGTAGAAAGTATACTGCAGACTGTTCTTTTGTACATTTTATATACTTCTAATCATCAGAATCACATGAAAGTTTGCATGCATATCACTTTTATATCTATCTAATACCCTGTAGAATTTCAAACATTTATGAGGTTTCTGCAGGGATATTTTGGTAATTTTATCAATTTGCCCATAATTTCCAGAAACCCTAAATCAACAATTTTCTTCTAGTTTTCTCCTTTTTCTCCTCCCCTATTCATTCTATATTCTTCTGGTTTGATTCTCTATTTGAGGGAATGCAGCTGGCAAAGGAGACAAAAGTGGCGACATACCTGGAGAAGGAAGGGGGGGTACTGGAATGGCCCGAATCTACCTAAGAGCAACGTGCGTCTGCCTGTCTCGAGCACTCCTAAAGTCAAATGAGGAGGAACCCGAGTTCGCTAGAGGCATTGTATTCTACTAATTTGGCATACTGATTGAAAAGCATCTGTAATTGGCTACCAACCAGCGCCTGATCACCTGAGTTTGGGCCATCATCAGAAACATATTCAAGGGAGACAGGAGAGGGAGGGATGGATGCATCATTGTCAAAGAGAACAACAGCGGCAATGGGGTCACAAAAGTTATCTAGGTACCTCGGTGCGAGCATTGCAGATTGCAGAAGGAGAGGACCCTAGCTAGGGTTGGCGAGGCAGAGAGTAACCGGGGTGGAGAGATCATCTGAAGCCAGCAGGGTCCTAATAGGGTCCATGAAAGGCGACATACCTGGAGAGTCCCAAAAGTTACAGTTGTGGACAGAAGAGGCTGAAGCAGTTTTGAGAGTCAGCGCACTCTGGAGAGGATCTAAGCACTGGAGATACCTGCAGGATCAAAGGATAGCTTGGTAGAGCCCATGGAAGTGGGAGCCAAGATGCTTCAAAATCGATGTCAATCGCCTATTTTTGAGCACAAAGAGGGTTGGCGGAGAAAGATGATGGTCCTGCCTGACCAGATGTTGGAGCAATCCGTTGTCCCAAGGATGAACAAACCTGATGAGATGAGCCGACTAGGTTAGATGGGCCGCCTTTTGAAAGATTGGTGCCAGTCCGTGAGGTGTTAGGAATTTAACCTAATCCAAGATCATGAGAAACGAAATAAAATAGAATAAAGATTAAGAAACAAAGAGACAAGAACACCAGATTTACGTGGTTCACCCAACTTGGGCTACATCCACGGAGTCACTATGTTTTTCACTGTGACAAAAAGCAAAAAGTACAAGATGATCAAGTTGCGGCCACTCCCCAACATTGTACATATATAATTTGGGCTACGCCGTACAGGTGTGAAATTACAATAATACCCCTGCAAAAAAAGTTGGATCCGTGAGTCAGGGAAAGGTGTGCAGTACTAATCAAACTCCACACTTCCTATCATGAGGAAGGCCTAGGGACTTTACGCTAGACCCAAAAGGCAATGCCCTTTTTAGATGGGCCTTGACCCAAAATGGCCTTGATTAGGAAAGGGGAATGAGCACCTAATTCAAATTTTGAATTCAGGAGCATTTGAGGGAAAATGCATGCCATATCCGACTTTCCTTTATACTGCTAATCAAGACATCATTCATGACCATAGGATTTAGGGAAACATCCAAGTCTCTATTAAATGTAAACGAAGCCAATTCCACGTTGTCATCGTCCACCTCAGGCAATCAAAGAATGGAGAAGTGGTTTCCATGTGAAGAGTCAGGTGGTTTTGCTAATAGATATTCCACCTCAATGAGCATTAGAAAAAAAAAAAAGAGATCTCTTGTCTTGAGGAAGAGAACTTGGGGGATCTTTGAGATGTCAATGCAGCCCACCTTAATCCAGAAAGAGGATAGTTAAGAAGATTTTTGGTGTTTGGGTCGATTTCACGTAGGCCACCACATGATGCTCCCAATTCCCAGAAAGTGGCATATGACCACACATCAAAGGGAATGCCAAAAAGTTTGATCCAGCATGAAACAAAGAGCTCTAGCACATTAAGAGAACATAAGGAAGCCTCCCACCTCTTCAGGATGATGGAACCACTACCAAACGGGAGGTGGCCACAGGAGGAGATGCGTTCAGCCTCAGAAGAAGATGCAACAAAAACCAATCCCTGAGCAAGAGAAGAACCGAAAGGTTTAATGCTAAAAGGGCCACCCCCTAAAGGTTGGAGGGATTTCTATAGAATGAAAACCGTTGACAGCCAGGCTGACAGTGCCTCCTAGACTTTGAATACAAATTGCCAGATTCCAATCTTTCTTGTGGGAAGCCCATATTGGAGGAGCATGATTTGAGTTTATGACCTGCAGGACATGTTGAGGGCTTGGGATGGCAATGCAGGAAGAGCTCATTTGTCGAAGGACCTCATGAAAGCTCTTCCATCCCGATGAGAGTTCACCTTCTGGTATTACCATGAACACACTCTTGGAGTTGTCTTTCCACTTTGTGATACGAATGAAGCGGCCCCTCATTTTTCCCCCTCCAAAGGAAGAGGGTGTAGTCCTTGGAGCATAGAGTCTCCTTAAGGTCGAGGACGGTGATGTTGTTGCATGCATGTAGTAAAAAACCACAAAGAGGGGACCAAAAAGCGCCAGTGAAGGTGACAAAGCAAGGCCTACCGTTAACTCATTCTATGATCTTGAACTAGGCATCAGAGTAGCCAAGTTCAAAGGATTAAGAAAACAACAGAAACTAGAAGCTTTAGGTTTCATGGGAACCAAAGACAATCCAAATTCCACACACACACAAACACATAGAAGTTTCACAAAGTTTCCCTAGATCTAGAAATCTATATGATTGAAAAATTGATTCTATGGCCAGACTTATTTCCCCCTTTTGAATGCCCAAATTATTATAACCAAATAAGCGCATTTGGTCTCTTGACTCTTCTGGTGCTTTTTCATCTAAATCCTTCTTTTCAAGTTTTTGCCAATTCTCCTCTTTGAACAGGTTTTTCCCTTATAAAAAAAAGTACGAAAGTTTCCTGTTCCTCCTCATGTTTAGGTGTTTCTTTGGATTACCTCTATTAATAGGATGAATACTATGGACCTCCTCCAAAGAAGACGATATCTTCAAATATTTGTGTTCTTTGTATGAAGATGGGGAGTTGGGGAAGCATATATTAATCCATTGTGAATTCGTTAGGCTCACTTGGTCCTTCTTTATTTCTGAAAGTTTGCCAACTTAGGTTATGCCTAGCCATCTAGTATATCTTTTTAGCCAATAGAATGGTATGTTCTTAGGCCCTCGCAGGAATTGCTTTTGGAATGGAATTGTTGATGTTATTTGTTGGGGTATTTTGAGTGGAATAGAAAATTCTTTGCTGGTATGTGGATGTCTCCTTTGGAGCTTACGGATTCTATCCTCTAAGATGTGGCATCTTGGGTGATTGTTACTAAGAATTTCATGGAGTGTCTTTAAATGATCTTTTGAGAGATTGGCATGCATTCTTTGGTCCTTCATTTGTATTGCTTGTTGTTCTCCTCTATTGTATTTGCTTGTTGTTTGCCTTTGCTGTATTTTTAATAAAATCATTATTCATAAAAAAAAATATGCATGAAGATTAAAAAGAATAGAAATTTATTTTGTGATGATCCTTTGATCTTCAGTCACAAAGAGGAGGACAATGAGGACAACTGGTAAAGACTGAACGTTTTGCCTCAAAAAACTTTCAGCTTTGGATATAAAGTGTAGGACTTTGCAATCACCAAGAAAAGCACGAGAATCTAACTTTTAGTGAGGCAATTGATAAGGAGCAACATAAAAAATAAAAAATAAAAACCATACCCCAAGTTGTGCTAAATTCAATGGATGATAAAATAGGGAGGAACATGTCGCCACCCATCGCTTAGTTTCTATTTCAACAGGAAACAAATACCAAGATGAGGTGTGGTGTTGCATCGAACCTATGAAGTCATACCATATATTGCAACGTGGAGTGATATATGAAGAATGTGTCTAAGCTCGGTCAACCATGGCAATCCTTTCTTAATCTATATCGCTAAGTGTGCAGATTATGCAGAAACTCATTATACAGTAGGGAATTGGTGCATTTAATGCCCTGTTAAGGAGAAGGTACACCCTTTACTTTAAATAAACCTCAATTCCCATTGTTTAAAGAAATAAAAAAATGTGGCATCAGAAGAGAGCAGCCTCACGGATTAACACCGATGCAACAAATTCAATGGCATATGGATATGATCCAAGAGTAGGACTACCTAATCTATCTATTTAGAGAGAAAGGAGAGAGAGAGAGAGATGAGCTCTCAACTAGAAGAAGAAGAACTTACTGACGAGAAGAGTCCTCAAAAGTGTCCATTTCTGCGCGCGACCGACGATCGAGAATGGAAGCCAATGCGTAGGTATGAACGAATGGAGAAGCGAAACGGTCGCGATTCCTCCAATCGTAGACAGATCTTTAGCACTGAATCCATCCATCTTTTCAGCGAAGATCGAACAAAAACCTAAGGATGATCTTCAAATATCGAATGCCTCATCTCCAGATTTGTTAAAGCAAAGAAAGCAGGAAATTAGGGTTCCAAAGAAATAAAACTGCAATTTCTGAGATTCTTCTCTCTCTCTCTCTCTTGGGAGCCAAAATGGTACTTGCATTACATCAGACTGTAAACGTAATTGAAAGAGATGGTTACAGGTTTTCTATCGAAAAAATAAAAAACTGATACTCTTATAATTTTTGTATGAAATTTTCTTTGGTTTGCAATCTCCACGGGCCGGGCTTCACCCATAAATATTAAAAAGAGCCTGTTTAGGCCGGGAATTACATCTCGGCTTGGGCTTTGAGGCCCAGCTCATTTGTAACCATCTATTAGTTTGATCCCTTGATCATGATTGTATGCCTCCAAATGAGAATGTAATTTTGTTTTTTTTTAAGGAGGAATACAAGGTTATGTAAATATGTTTGAGTTTCTGTTCTTGAATAAATAATTAAACATTTGATTAAAGGAATCAAGCAACAAAAAGTAGGTCTACTCAGTGGACCTAGGCTTGTAATTTTACATATGAGTTGGCTTGTGCTAGATTTTGAGGCCTATCTTGAGCCTGATCCGGGCGTGACTGTGACTACATGGTATAGACTACGTAGGATCAGGTTTGACTTGACCCGAGACCAACCCAGTCTTAGCCCATTGATATTTGATAGAATCATTTGTCTCTAGCCTCACACACGGTACAGGGTACAGCTAGCGTGTTGAAGTCAAAGTTAAATTGTAGGTCTTGTCAAGTTTTACCCCTAACTAATTAGTTTTTCTTTAGGGACGGTTTGGTTTGGATTATAGAATTCGTTTCTGGCCTATAATCATTTCCAACCCACTTTGCGGGTGTTTGGTTTGGATTTTAGAACTAATTATGGTAAGATCAGAAGAGACATGGTTGCAAGCCCCAGGGCCGCCGTCAATGGTACATTATTCCTTGTTTGGTGATATTTTAACCAAAATGGCTTTTCTTCTTCCTAGATTCAAACTTTCAATGGTCCCTCAACAATCTGTGGGGTAGCAATAATGCATAAGATGATAGAAGAATTTCACTTTTAGTAAATAAATAAAGACATGATTAGGATTTGGTTAGATTTTTTTATGTAATATAGTTTTATTAGATTGGATTTGATAAGACAAGATTAGATTTTATTTTGTTTCTGCTGTTATCATTGTAATTATCTATTTAAAACTCTCATTAGAGGTTGAAATTCAATAATTAAAAAACTTCACAGGCTTCTTTAGGTGCCAACCAAGAGATAGATGGTTTCACCAATTGAAGACTGTAAATTGATGTTTCTGCACACCATGGGTTACATTACAAAATGTCAAGATCCCACTCTCAAGTGATCTATCAACACATTTGGCTACCAGAAATTTTTAGGAAATTTTCTAAGCCCTAAAACATTTTTTCTTCTGTACCAAATACGAATGTGATCCAGGGTTTGTGTATGCCGGAACCTGTAAAGAGCCCACAAAAGTACGAAATGAACAGCAGTGCCAGGACGATCTAAATTTTTTGAGCAGCCTTCCTTGATGACAATATAATTACAAACAATTGGTGGGGTATAGACTTGGAACACTGTCAATTGGATCAATTTGAAACTTCAAATATTACTGAAGTTCCAAAAAATAGTAACAATTTCAGAATTCTTACAAGATGGTTTGAACGTAATTTTCAACACAACAAGGCCAACTAGGGTCATATAATACAATTTCTCAATTATATAATACAAGCTAAATGACAGCAATTGATGCAAAGCCAGTTCAAGAAAACGAAAATGTCGCTAAATCCTATATGCACAGGACATGAGATGTTCTTCTGTTGCATGAAGGGTGGGAACCTTGACCCTCACAGCTTTACTGGTTCTATGAGACCTCTCAGGACAGAAAACTATATACAGAATGTCATTTTTGTCACTCTCTAAGTGGTATAAAAGCTGACCAGCAGCAAAGCCACCAAGGAGTTGATATGATCTCTCGGACCCATCCATTGTGAGGCAAAAATCATCTGTACCTGTGAGAACAGAAAATTTCAGTGTTCAAATAGTCACCCGGTGCCACTTTTGTAACTTGGTCAATGAAAATCACATACAAGCTATTAGAAATTTAGGAATGATTTGTTGTTTTCGTATTATATATTGTATTTACAAGGGTTTATAAACATCATAGCAATATATATATGGAACATTACAGGAGGTGAGTTCCAACATGGAACCAACCATTCAATAAATGCCGCTTAGGAGTTACATCAACCAATAAGTTGTTGACCTTAACAAATAAGCCTAACCATTTGGTCTAAAAATATTTCCTTGGACGTCAGTAGAAATTGCTGAGCACCATGAATATTACAGATTAAATCATTACTAACATTGAACCAGGTTGAATTTTAGCACAGCAGATCCCATTGATGTCCTTGAAAGAACTAAAGATACTATGAACACTTCAGGTCACTCACTGTATGGTTCTTTATTCCCCAATTGTGGGTTTATTCTCTGCTTTGATTGCGAACAAGGAAAATTCTCCACTTGCTTCAGAATTGAATCACAACCTAAACTCCATTACAGATGATGATGATATGCTCAAGTTGCTTCTTCTTGATGAGCAGAGAATTATATTCTGCAAGAAGGAAAGTGCAGTGGCTGCCCTGGGGTGGATTTTCCCTTCAAAATGTATGAACTTGAGGACTACCCAAAATAAATTTAAAAAAAGCAAAAACAAACAAGGCAAATACACCTATATTTCCTAGACATCTGGTCAACAAGGTTAAAGAGTATGAACTTGATATTCATTTAGTAAGGGGTAGAAGGGAGTTTTATGGCTGCATTAATATGAATATTTTTTTATTCTTTGTTTTCCTCCCAACTTCAACTGCATTTTTGAGAATAGATATGTACCTTATGGGTTAGGGCATAAGAACTAGAACTTGCTCAGACTCAATGACAGTCAATCTAGACTTGATTAAGTAATCAATCAAGATTTTTCAACTTCAAAACCCAAACTATATTTACCTTATTTTTGAATTCCTGAGTATTTGACCAAGGTTTTCATATACTTGACTAGGATCTCTGAAAAATGAAATCCTTCAAAATACTTTTCCATGATCTTTCTAGGTCTAGGGTTCTAGTAGTCTTGTTTGCTTCATGTTGAAGATGACTACAAAAAAGGACACTTTCTCATTGCATAAAAAATAAGAGGAAGGACCTCCACCACTGAGCTACACTAATTATTCACTTCTAAGACCAACATGGTTCTAAAAAATCAGCCAATCTGGCCATGGATCAGATCGGGATCGCTTGTCCCCAATCCTGATTCCAGGGTGGGATCAGCCTTAGTATTGGATCGTCCGATCCGAATGATCTGCACTTGGATCGTCTGATCCAGCCGATATATATAAGTGAAGTTCCTGTAAAATTCCATTGTATTCTGATCCAGCTGGGATTTGGTGCGGCCCCCAAAGTGCCCCTAACGTACGTCCCCCCTCCCCCTGCGCCCCCACATGCAGGGGGGGCACATCACATCGAAAAGTGATTCGAGTGATTTGCACTTTTTTTTTTGGAGGGGGGGTGTAAATCCCTTTTCGACATGATGTGTCCCACCTGAGGGATTCTGATCACTAAAAGAATATAAAGATCAGTCTGCAATGTTTTTTTTTAATGAAAAGAACCTAAACAGTAAGGGGTTTCTTTATCAGAAACTTGGTGAAATCAAGGGAGATTAAAAGGGATTTGAAAGAAAAGATGGGAAATAGAATGAGAAAGAAAAATCAAAAGAAATAAGAAAAGAATACAGTTTCACAGAAGGGGGCAATTTCTAATGATTGTTCCCAAAAATCTTGGTTGAAGAAAACAGAGATTCAAGAGTAGAGATCAATAAAGAATTCTGAATCTTTCACAGACATAAATGAGGACTTAAACAAAAGAAAGAAGAGGTTTAAACAAAAAGACAATACCTTTTTAAGTGATATGTAAACGAATGAGCTAATGGGCTGAACCAAAAACCCAGTCGATCCTTCTTGTACTGCAGGTTTCAGAACTTCCATCAACTTGTCCTTAATGGTTTCAATATCATAATAGTATATGGCGATTGAAGGAGAGGATAAGAAGGATTCTAGAATGATGGAGAAGCAGCAAGTAGAAGAAAGAGAGAAGTGGCTAAGCCATGGGAAGGGGAAGAAGAAGGGGATAAAACCAAACGAACCAAACTTTTCTTTTCATAAGTCCATTGTCTCCCTTGTATATGTCGATCCAACCTCTTTAAATAGGCTTTTTGATGTGGGAGAATTCTATGCAAAGAAGAAGAAATTGGATGACCATGGATAGTCCTCCATGGTTGTGTCCAGTAATTTAGGTTTTTTTTACTATTTTAAGAGTTTTTTTTTTTAATCTAATAAGGCCAATACTGTCATGGTTAGTTTAGTTTTGGGTTTTTAGCTGTGATCACGTTTTTCACCTTGGACCCAATTTTTCTCTAGCCAAAACTTGACTTTTTAGCTTGATTTGGGTCTCTTTACATAGGCTATTCAGTTACCTTTCTAACAGGACCAAGATTGCGCAAATCCAAGGTGATTTGGGAAAGTAATGACCAAATTACTAAGGGGGTGTCAATATAAACGGTAAAAGTGTTTTTTTAGAAAGTCTTAAATGTTAGTAGTTTTAATTATTAGGAAAGTAAAGTTTTTAAAAACTTTTATGTTTTAGAAAACTTGGCTAGCAAATTTAAGATTTTTATGATATTTTGTGGAGAATGTTTTAGGAGATTGTTTGAGATCTTGTGGAAGCCCAATAACTTGGCCAACAAGCCAAACATTGTGCCAACCAAGATTCTTTCTTTTTTCTTTAAAAATATTTTTATTTGGCAAGTTTATTTTGTTAGAAGATCTAGAATCTAAGATTTTCTTTTATTTTATTCTCCATGTAATGCTTATTGAAATGTCATATTAGATCAATGAAAAATAGTTGAAAATGAATATTTGAAAAGGAGACACATATGTGTTGAAATGGGTATAGTATCCCATGTTTTCTCTCAATCCCTCACATGAGGTGAGCATTCTACCTTCTTTCTCTCTCTTCTGTTTCTTCTCTTTTTCTTTTTTTTTAATATTATTTAAACTTCTTTTTTACTATTTGTACTTAGTTAATTAGTGTAGGAATCCTTTCCCTTTGTATCCTACATCACTTTTACATAAAAAATAAAAAATAAATAAAAAAGATAAAAACAAAATAGAACCTAACCCACTACAACAACAACAAACAGCCTTATCCCAACTATTTGGGGTCGGTGGAGTTCAATAAAAATAGTAGTAGAAAATTGATA
>JAOXJP010232613.1:0-10440 GCA_025762735.1 Platanus orientalis | reverse complement strand
TACTGAAAAGTGATCAGCACCCCCCAAAAAGTGAAAGTCACTTTTAGGTACTGATATTCAGCCCCCTGATGTCATCCAAATACATTAGGAAAAGCAAATTTCCGTGTACAATCCCAGCCCACTATAAATGCTGTGCTGGATTAAAAGTACAATCAATTGAAAAAGCAGATGTAAAAAGTTCAAAAAAGAAGGAACACATCATGTATCAACTTGTGACACGTCTTTCGTCACGAAATTTGGTGGCCTTTAATCCTAGACACACATGTCAACCCTTAGTGTAGTCAAGTCACGCCAATTTTGGTCTCCGTTCTATACACACCACGTTTCACATTTTGTGAACGTCACACAGCCTCAGCACGGGATGTAGGCACATAGAAGCACGTGAGTGCCGTCAAAACTTAAAAGTATCTCCGTAAATACAGTAACGGGGTCAAACGAGGGTGTTATAGTAAATTTACAAGCACCTTTGCATTTATCAACGTACTCTACCTCAGGAAAGCTGGCAGTAGTAGTGTAATTGAAGTAAGTCCATTTAATGCCATATGCAACTTTTGGTGAGCAGATTTTTCTGTGATATCAATCCAACGGCTAATATAAATCCTTCTACACTAAGTTATCTGTTATGAGGACTACGGCACGAGGACAATGACCTGTTAAAGCCAGAGCTCAAATTAATACGGAGGATTCTGATTCAGGTGAGGGCGTCCTTAAATGAGGTGTAATTTACGATGGGAAAATTATTGAAATTACATAATACTCATTCATCATCTTGCATTGGTATACTCATTCATCAATTTTTAAACTAATCCAATGGTTAAAAATCAACAGTTAGAAAGGCACATTCAGGTCTGAGCGGATCCTCTCCTGTCACATTATGACCTTTTCAGGTCTTGCCTAATAGGCAGCCTGACACATTGGCATGGAAAAAAGTGAATAACACTTTTTGTCGGATGATTTTTATTTTTTTCTACCAACGTATCAGTAGGGCTGTCAATTATATGGTTAAGCATCCGAATCTGATTCGATAAAAGCAAATTCGGATGTTCATATATCTGACTCTGTTTAAAATCTGATATGATTATTAAACGAACCGAAATCGGATGTATACACATCCGATCTGATTAAAAATATATATATATATATATATATATATCCAACTAACCGGATATCCGAAATCACATCTGAAATCCGATTATGTAATCGAATTCGAATTTGAATTCATTTGTTAAACATCCGACGGATATCCGATTAGATATCGAATGCACACAAATTTAATCGGATCGAATATATGATGTGCATATATTCAGTCTGAATTCGCTTCGTTTACAACCTTACATATCACAAGCAACCTTAACTGGTCATAAGGTAACAGGACAAGATCGTTTTGGTAAAGTTAGTAGGAGTGATTAAATAACATTAATTCAACGAAATAGATGTTTTGTCCAAGACACTAGGGGATTATCTCACATAGAATAAAATGGACAGGAATTAGATGAAAAAAAAGAGTTTGGATGAAAAATAGGTGTTAAAAATGTGACATCAAATTAAAAAAAAAACACCATATTTATAAATATATTGATATATAAAATTAATAAACTTACATCAATAGGTTAATTGGTTAAATATGAAGGAAAATTATCGTTATGGAACATTAAAATTAGTAAAGTTTACCGATCAATCATATATCTAAATATGTTTTCTTATGATCACCATATAAATCTTTGAAATCTAATATTAAAGGAAGTTTAAAATTACTTCAATGAATTAACTGGACACAATAATCCAATTCGACCTGGTTTCCAAAGTATCCACACCTGCTCTATAATTTTTTACACTTCTTCTACTTCTAGAAAAGTTACAGGGCTTTATCAGAATGTGGGTACCTCTATATATAACGTATTTGAGAAGCCAAAGTAACCCTAGGAGGTATAGGATCTTTTTGAGATTCTTATCCGTAGGTTGTGAGGCCCAGTATCCTTAATTAAGTCAAACTACATTAAAGACGCTCTATATTTTATTAATTACAAGGTGACACACCATTAATTGCAATAATCCATATTACATATTTCAATTGAACTCCCAAAGATAAGAAAATAACAATGAGACCCTTCTTTACAAATATGTTATTTAACTTCACAATATTCCTTAATGACCTTCAATATTACAAAATAATCATTATTTAACCCCTATAGTTATTAGAACATTATCATTAAGAACTTAATGAATCAATTGAATATTTTAAAAACATTTATCGGATAAAATCATTTTCATAATTAAATATATAAATTATAATCCAGTTTTGAAAACATTTGACAAACACTTTATCAAAAACCACTTGCTAGATTTTTTATGTCCAATTAAATCACATTTTTCATAAACTGAATATTCTCCCATTTATGAACAGTGGACTCCTTGTTGGGCATTTGCATCTTCTCAAGTATCATGTAAGTTATCCAAACTACCTATGATATAGATTCCAATTAGGCATCACTAGTTGGTAGCTCAAAACAACTAACATAATGACTTAGAAAAATACAAACCCCTCAAGTCTAAGAACGCATCTGTAAATATGAACAACACTTGTCTTGATGGTGTTGTTTTACCAAGTGTATTCATAATAGACCCATTTAATGCATTTATATAATACACCCACATATCAGCTTAGAGTCTCACTCTAGTGATTGAGATTACATCACTCCATCATATTACAATTCTACATGTAACAACCCTATAAGTGATGTGTCCAATATTACCCATAGCTATAAGCTTTTAGGTCTACAAGAACTGGATAATCATATCTCTCCATACATTCTAATGTGTTTGACATCATACTATGTTAACCGAGGATCATTTATCTCGTCTTATGAGATCAAATAATTACCCATATAAATAAATAAATACATGTGATGATAGAATAAATAGTTATTATTAATTAATTATGCTTATATTTTGTGTGAATGACTTTGTTAGGACACATATTTCTAACAAGATAGTTTATAATAGAGGAGGTCATGATTTCAATTCTTATCAAAGATGGTATTTTTTGAAAAAGTAATGGGTTATGGGTCAGCTTGAAGCCCGATAAAATAACTAGGTCTAGGTTTGAGCCTAAAGTTACTAAAAATATTCAGGCCCGAATAAGAAATTACTATAGCAGGCCGAGCCCTGAACTTACCGTGGCCCGGCCCATGCACACCCTAGACAGGACATTTGCTCCCTTAGTTTAATTGAACACAAAAAAAGGATTGATTCTTGGCTGAATAACTCAAAAAAAGAAAAATAGATAATCTAAAAACAAGAGGGAGACATTACATGGCATTGACGGTTTGAAAATGATTGAAATGGATTGATCAATTTCTAGAGTTTAGGCTTTTGTGAAAGAGATGGAGAGGCGTTGTTATGGGAGTAGTATCCTCTGTTCCATAGCTCCCCCCTTTTTGTGTCTTGGAACAGTGTTCCACCTAGAATAGAGGATATGGTTCCATGTTATGTGGCTATGAGGACCACTCAATATCATATGTGATCACAGTGTTTTGCAAGCATCACGGGTTGACATGTGACCAATATTAAAGTTAAACGCGTCAAAAATTAGTACCCAAAATAAATGTTCTACCAAGAATTTGTATGTCCTAACGTGTCTTGCATGCATAAGTTGGTACATTTAGGGTTGCAAATGGACCAGTTTTAAAACGGATATGAGCATGTATGTATCATATCCTTTGTCTAATGGATATTATAAAACTATATCCTAACCGCTTAAATAATTTGGATTTAGAATATCTGGAAAAAAAGAAGACAATTCCATAGATGTCGTCACCACTGCCAGTACAGTCTTTCCTAATCCATATTTATCTTCGCCAAAATCTCAGATGCCCTATGACCTGACAATGATGTCCAATAGAGCAAAACACCATCTCTTTTCCTATGTGATGGGTGTGAACTTTCACTACTATGGCATAGTTGTGATAGTACTTATGGATGCCACCATGGGCTGAGAGACAATAGTCATAAAAGAGTTTATATATTTTTAGGGTTTTAGTTATTAAGCTATTTTAAGATTGTTGGATTAATTTTAAATCCAATGGTCTATTCTATATATTGTTACATTTAAATGAAACAATTATTTAATGGAACAGACCAATATATATATCTGTATCGTATAACTGATATAAACAGATATTTTTATAAATGAACGGGATAAACTTATTTCAAATTGGATGTGGACTAGAACACAACCATTTTTCGCATAACTTGCAGCCCCTAAGTATATAGGCTTAAAAACGTTAAAACAGTTTTCAAATGAAAAAGTGGATACACGTTTTTAACACTAATCCAACAGTTAAAAAGCAATATCAAGAAGAAGTCTTGGCGTATGAAAGGATTTTTTGATTGATTCTTGGCATGATGTTCAATTAAGAAGGACCCACCAATAGTCAGAAAATAAATGGGACGAATGGATTAACTCCTTAGAGTTTAAGCTTTTTGTGAAAGATACGGAGATACAAAGTTATGTGGGCATTGATAGTCTGAAAATGATTGGGACGCATTAACCACCAGA
This sequence comes from Platanus orientalis, assembly GCA_025762735.1. Lineage (NCBI taxonomy): Eukaryota > Viridiplantae > Streptophyta > Magnoliopsida > Proteales > Platanaceae > Platanus > Platanus orientalis. Next base: position 5,882 of record JAOXJP010232613.1, on the reverse strand, counting down.
GTATAGTTTTTGTGAAACAGACGGAGACACTAAGTTTTGTGGCCTTTTCAGGCCCAAGACATGAGTACAATCCTCTGTTAACGCTGGAACCTAATTAAAACTGAGGATTTTAAATTCAATTATGGCTGTGTCTTTTCCAGTTCCGTATCAATCAAATAGGGCCGAGCTTAAAATTGTGAAAATGGTAATATTCAAACAAGACATATTGGGTTAATGGGTCAAGGCTATCGAGTCATTTTTATTTTTATTTTTGCTAGCTACCCTATCTTTACCGCCCGAGCTGAGCTGGGAGCATCAATTTCACTCTGGTATGTGACGAAAAAAGTGAAAAGATGTTTTTTTAACATGGGTCCAAAGGATGTAAATCACTTTTTCTCACCAGTGATATTGGTAGTTGATGGACGCTGGACACATCTGCACTTGAGACGATGCAGTCTGGATTGAAGGACGCACAAATAAGGTGTTGCTCTGGTTAGAAATAAGATCCGAAATAATGTTCTGTCCAGGGTGCACTGTTTGCCCCCACACATGCAAAAAGTGCATGGGGTCCACACCTTCCTGTGAGGGGTTGAACGGTGCATCCTCAAATCACATTGGAATCACTTAAACACTCATGCCTAATGGAAGAAAATGTTCTGTGATGACAAAGTGTCTGCAGTGTTTATGGTGAATTATAAGCTGACACATGATGTGTTTGGGGGTTCAAAAAAGTATTCTGGTGTTAAAAAAGAGACCAAATTAAAAAATACATCATGTGTCAATCAATGGCACGCCTACATAGGCCTGTGTCAACACAGACAATCATTCTCCAAGCCGAATCTTGTATAAAGTTTCTAAAATTAATCCAGCAGTGTAAAAGTAATAACTAGAAAAGGCTATATGTTTGCGTAGGAAGGATTTGAGATCACTTAATTGGATTGATTCCCGGCATAATAATCAATCAAGCAGGGCCCACCACCATATAGCATGTGTATAATAGACCATGGTCTGCATGCTGCAATCAACAATGTGAGCTTAGGAAGAGGAAGGGGACACCTATAAAGGGCAAACTTAATCATCTTCCATGGTTAATGGACACAATGATTTTGTCCGAAAACAAATGACAAGTCCCAAATGAAAATTAGTCTTTTCTTTTGAGAAAAAAAGAAGAAGAAAGGATTCTACAATATGTTGGAGTGGAGAAAGAACCTGAATGGATGGAGCTCTAGGACTCAAAGGAATACAAGTTTCTTATTCTAAAGCGGGCTTATTATCTTTCTATTTCTTGCCATTCTTGGGCTTCTTCCTTCTTCCTCTTTTTTTATTTTTATAATTTGATTATATAATTAATGATGGGAGTTGAGACCAGCATTGAATCCGGGTCGAAAGCACTAAGACCATGTGGAATGAACTGTTAAGAAACGAACATGCTTGTTAAGATATTAAATACTATTCATAATTATTCTTAGAAAGTTAACAAGTGCAGAGGATGAATATAGTCTCTGCTTATCGACATCCAATTGTAATGAAGAGCATGACACAGCTTCCAATAACTTAATGCTATTAATAATCCAAACCAACTAATTGTTTGCCACAAATCTTAAATTTAGTATTTGGTTGGGTGACTGCATGTGCACATGAAATGTAGGTTGGCATATATGAAGCTCTAGATAGAGTGGAATGGCAAATCAGGATTCATGTAGCTGAACCCAAGTATTCGGGATAAGATTATAATGAGTTGAGATATCCTAGCACGTAAGTAGAGACCGAGAGGAAATTGTGTACAGTTGCATATCACAGCCACACGTGGGTGTGATTTGATCAAATTTTGAAATTTAAATCTTTAGGGTGTCAAATCACACCCATATTTGTGGCTGTGATAGGCCCATTTGAACTATAGAGGGACTTCAAACTGTAGATGATTCCTTCTCGTAGAGACTAGGGGGTGTGTAGAACTGCACACAGGGTCAGGCCAGCCTGAGACTGGGCCTGAAAAAGCCCACCTAAGCTCAGACCAGATGAGGCCTTGGGCTCAAGTTTAAGCCCCTTATGGTTGGGCCGTGCTTGGTATAAACTTGAACCAACCCAAAACCTGATGCTCGAGACCAGTTGGGTCATGTTTGGGTCCCGTTCAAGCCTGCAATATGTAACAATGGGCCCAACCATAAGCCTACTAAGGCCCATCCCATACTCACCTCAAGTGTATGACTTTTTTTATTACATTTATTCGTAGAGCCACTTAGGCTTGTTAATTGCCGCATAATGGCATGGGACCTGTAGGTCCTGTACCATAGGCAGGAGAGGCAGATGTCAATGCATACACTACAAAATGCTGTCAGACAGGGTTGAACCTCAGACCTCTTTCTTTTGAAGGCAAGCAGCAACCATCCAAGCAAGGGGACATTAATTGACGTAGGGGGTGTGGCTTGTATAATCATACTCATCCATTCATTGTACATGGGTATATATTGCAAGGATATATTTGGTGTGCAGATGGTGCTCTGTATTGATGGTTCCCTGTTCCATGATTACATGTTTGTCAAGATATGAAATACTATAATTAATCTTAGAAAACCATGAGTGCAAAGAGTAGACATTACTCATGAATGAAAGTTATGACAATCCAATTGTAAAGAAGAACATGACATGGCTTCCAGTAAGTTGATAATGTCAATAATCAAAATTAACCAATTGTTTGCCACAAATGAATTATATTTATTATATGGTTGCATGACTTACCCTCCTGATAAAAGTGTAAATGGAAAGAATGTCGACAGGTATGGCCTTAGATTGAGTGAAATGTCAGAACATGATTCAAGTAGCCGATCCCAAATAGCCGTGATAAGGCCTGGTTGAGTTGAGTAGAGTTTGAATTGAGGAGAGAGACTAGAAAAGGTAAGAGTACAACTAGGGGGCTGATCATGTGCACTGGAGGATGGTGCACCCCCTCACAGAGGGGAATAGGTGTAGCCGATCGCAAATAGTTGAGATAAGGCCTTGAGTTGAGTTGAATTGAGGAGAGATACTAGAAAAGGTAAGAATACAATTTGGGGGCTGATCTTCTGCACCGGGAGGATGGTGATAGGGGATGTTTGTGTGGCCACTCAGGTCCATTTGCACTCTATTTTTAGGGATCCCATTCTTTCCAATTTGAATACAATTTGGACTTAAAAATTGTTGCCAATTATACAACATAGTTTCTTATTCAATTGGACATTGTACTCAAACAAAGAATTCCATTTGTTAAAACGATATATATCAACAGTACAACAAACATCTAGAGGATAGAAAATTTACAAGGGAATCACTATCACTCTTACTACAGTTTGCAAATTAATACTTTAACCAAACAATATTCCACGTAGGCCATTAAGATTGGATAATAATATCATTGTCACTTCTCTAGCTTGTGTAAATGAATATTCATAAATCTCTTTTATTGATTGGAATTACTGATTTAAAAATATTATAATATATTTATTTAATGTATAATTCGAAAAACCAATTTGATAAAATTGTTTTATCAAATACTACTGGCATGGTTTATTGTGTCCAATCTTTTTGAAAAATCATCTTGAATAAAATCTTCCCTCCTATGAGTAGTAGATCCCCATTTTAATCATTTATATGTCTATATAATACTATATGCAACTCAACGTACCCATGTATAGTCCTTAATAAGGCATAATATCAAAATTACACAGATCAAACATGAGAACATGTATCTCTGATCAGGTGTAAGGATGATTTTTCAACTGTACAAAAACTACTCTAATATCTTGACAGTGTTTATTTCAAAGAGTGTTCTTGATCAATCATGGTCACTGCAGGTATATATACATTATTTACATGTTTGCTTGGGATACATTATCCAAATAATTAGGATTCATTACTATACTATATACATAGCAGTATGACGTATGCCAACCATCATAAAATGAGATGTTCATTTTTTTACCCAAAAAAAGAAAAAGAAAAAAAGAAGAAGAGATGTCCATTTATTACCCATAGTTGAGACCCTTTAAAGCATACAAGAAAGGTGAAAGGTTATATTAATCAATCACAACTTAGTATTTCTAAAATGTTACTTAAGAAACCCTATGCCAATATCTTATAATATCAATGAAACATACCCATTGTAAACATGAATGAGCAATAAAGATAATAAAACTATTTAGCAATTAAACAACAATAAATTCCAATACTCTTTGCAAGGTATATATGTTCAACAGCCAATGCCCATTACCCTAGTAATTGCAGCATCTCCTCTCCATGTGAGAGGTCACGGGTTCAAACCTATTCAAAGGCAGGCGGTCACAATAGGCCATATTTCCTTCTCCCACCCTAAATGTATCTTCTTGGTGTGATAGGTCAGCTCTCAAAATCCAAATTGGGGCTACCAAAAAATAAAAAGAAACTAGGAATGTCAAATAGTGTGTGTGCCAAATCATGCCCGGCCATTTAGCGTACAAGACTTCGGCACAAAGAATGTAGGAGTCTAGCATGTTTTAAAACTCAAATTCATTTCCTCTACATACACCCCGGGTGATCACCTTTCAGAGTGGAGCCCATCCCCCCTTGTGTTTTGATCACCGGGGTGTTGTACACAGAGGCTTTCACTCCTAGAAACTCTCATCTTTTTTAGCTGGCATGAACCGCACGCAATTGGGTGCCTTAGAGGATCTGGTCTCATCAAAATATGGACATTGGCTTCTAAGAAATAAAGTAGAATCATAAAACAATAAAATGAGACACTTTTTTTGGTGACATTTCTTGACATCTTTTCAGAATGTGCCAAGCATATATGTCGAATGCTGACATCAGTATGACACATGTTTAAGAAGGTCATATTTTGAAAAGATCCTCTTCCGCCACCTTATGACCGGTTAGGCAACTCGATATGTCGGTGTGGGACAGAGTGAAAATCATGGTGCCATATCAAGTGCACCACACTCCTGATGTGACCACTCAGGAGGGGGAATCAAAAACCTCCAAAAAAATGAATTGATTCCACCCCTTGACTGGTCCCATCAGGGGTGTGGCACATACGATATCACTCCCTTTGTGTGATGCCCATGAGGCAAGAGTAAGAGACACAAGAGGTGGGGCCATTCACTTTTGGAAAAGGGGCAAAGCAGATGATATTATCCTGAAAATCATTTGCCAAAAAATGTAACTCACTTTTTTCTACCAATGTGTCGTGTCACCTGTTAGGCAGGACCTTAACAGACCATAAGGCAGCAGGAGAAAGATCCATGTTATGTTAAAGTACCTATGCTTCAGTAACGTGTCCTAGTAAACAGCCTGCTCCAGCGTAACCACAATTTATTTTCAGATTGGGAAAAATGGATCTATCACAAGTTTTCTCATTTCATTTTTATGAAGCCAGATCCCAACTACTTAGGGTTTGCCACATGAATCCTATTCAACATTCCACTCAATCAATCATGGTCACATTTTCCACCAAATCATAAGCATTCATGTCTTTCCTTACTATTTCTACCGTGCCATTTTTGGCATTCACCTTGTCCTTCTAAGCCGCATCATTTGATGCATAAGAATAGGTCGGAAAGATTCCCCGTTTCCTTCTAGGCCTGCCTTATCTGATGCATAAGAATAAGAATAGGTCGGAAAGAATGCGATTCTGAGGTAAGGAAGCAAAACAACAAGAAAATTTCCATTTCGGCCTCTGCGTGGTAAGAATTTCCTGAATTTACCACCTCCAATCCACCAACTCTGTCTGCCGAACTCCTGTTCACCAGAGACATCCGCATGGTTTTCGTCTTCATTCGTATCATCTCCGTTGATTTTTTATTTTTCCACCTCTTCCCCTGTCAAAGTCTCTCTCTCTCTCTCTCTCTAGAGGTGACCCAAGAGAGAAGAAAGAATCTCAGACTTAGATC
>JAOXJP010232612.1:0-10440 GCA_025762735.1 Platanus orientalis | reverse complement strand
TCATTCAGCACTTTATCAACCTCCCACTACCTGGTAGTATCACTGGTCTTGTTCAGTGACCCCAGAATATTTTTAAAATATCTTTCAGCTTCATCCCTTATTTCCACTTCATCCTCAATTATCACATTATCTTTAGAGACAATCCTACTCATGTGATTTTTATTCCTCTAGCCATAATGGACCGATGAAAGAATTTGTTATTCTAATCTCCCAACTCAAGCCACTACATTCTTGACTTTTGCTTAAGGAATACCTCTTCTTGCTTCAATGCTTCCAAGTATTCTCTGGTCACCTTTTTTTTTTTTTTTTTTGAAGCTGTTAAATTATTATCATTTCTTTGGAGACAGTAGACATCTTGGATTTTGAACATCTCTTCTCACATTTGTTGGACCCGCACATCTATCCGCCCAAAGGTTTTAATGTTCCTTTTTTTAGGGTCGATTTCACTGCTTTCATCTTCTTCACTACCCAAAAAAGTGGATCACCTGTGGTTTGGATATTCCATGATGGGTCCACATGTCAAAGAATTTTAATGGTATGGGCCAAGATTTCTTGAGTTCACCTGTAGTAACAATACATGGGTAATGGTTTGAAACTCCAAGTCATGTAAAGTTTGCATTTGACCATGGGAAACAATCATTCCATTCCCCATTTCATAAAGCTTAGTCTAGTTTGCACTCTAGACTTCCTTTACCAACTTGTTTATTCCACAAGTTATTTTTTGTCCCCACCGTTTCAGATCTTCAAGATCAGCTTCTTATATACATTGATTAAATTCTTCCATTGCTTCAAAGTCTAGGGGAATACCTCCAACCTTCTCATGTCTAAACCTAACACAATTGAAGTCTCCGAGCACTATCCATGGTATATTCATCTTCATTTGGTTTATTGCAGCCCACAATTCTTATCTATCACCCTGATTATTTTCAGCATAAACTACAAACACCTGAATCACCCGCTCTTGGAATTTACAATTTACCCAACATGTAACCATTTGAGATGATTTTTGGAAAATATCCACATCCACCTCATGGTCTTTGAACAAAAACTAGATTTTTCCATTCTCATGAAATTCATAATTTGTAATATGATTCCATTCTCCAAAAGACTGCTGCAAGACCCTATCTTTGTTGTCCTCCTTTACTTTAGTCTAACAAGAATACATAAAGTTGGATTATGAGATTTGATTTCTCTAACAATATCTGCCCTTTTTTCCAAAGTATTCAAACCTCTCATATTTCATGCCATTATTTTAAACATGATGGGTATGTCTGGATGTGGAGGTTCCCTCAGCTCTCTTAGGAGCTGTTGCACTTGTCTCAAGACCACCTTTCCCTTGCTTTACTAATTTCTCTAGAAAATGATGAGGAATAAATTTACCTGAATTGGGCCGTTGTTGTTGTTTGAGGATTGGTAGATTGGATCTTTGCTCCCCTCCTCCTATTACATCTAGACGTGTTTCATCTAGTTCTCCGCTAGAATTTACTTGCTGCTTCATGAGTTCAGTATGTTTTCCTTCTCAAACATCAAGTTTGCTATTCCCCCATCATGTATTCCATCTCCCTCCTCCAAGGACGCAAGTATATCAAACCGATTCATTGTAGGTTCTTTAGGTAGAGGACCTTGATGGATCCCCTTTTGCGTCAGATCCTCTCTTTTATTTAGATTATTTTCCATCGGTGACCTCTTCAGCTGCTCTTTCTTTTGGCCACCATATAGACTTAATCTTAACTTGTTTCGGGCATTATTGATCACTATGTCCAAAGTACAAGCATTTGCTACATCTTGAAGGCTTCCAATCATACACTACCCTCTATGTATGCTTCTCACCCTTCTCAGTTTGTATGTCAATTTTCTCCATGAGAGGTTCATCAACATTTATCTCAACACATAACCTTGCACATGACAATCTCTCCTGTGATTTTGTATAGCAATCAGTATACATGGGTTTTCCCAAAACACTCCCAATGATGATCAAGTTTTCGGCTGACCAGTATTGGAAAGGCAAACCCAGGAGAGAAACCCACATTGGAATGGTCTTCATATTAACCTTCTCCATCTCCACATCCTTGCTCCACGCATAAAGGATTAATGGGCGACGAGCCACCATCCACGGTCCAGTCTCAAGGATATATTGTTTGTCTTCATTGCATGAGAATCGAATGACAAATATACTAGTCTCCATTAAGGAGATTTTTATGATGCCCTTATGCTTCCAAATTTTGGTGAGAACCTCCTTGACATATGCATAACTAGGCCTGCGTCCAATGAAATTCCCTAGCAACATGTTCTTCTACTAATTAGCTTCATCATCCACTGCCTTCTAGGAGCACATGGCTACTTTGTTGTTAGCCTCCATTCTTGGAGCCATAAACTGAAGATTCAGACCTTCATCCGATTTCTGTGCTGATCCAAACAAGGCTCTCCATGATTGACTCTGGGGAGTTTTCTTCATTGGGATTTCTCATTCAACACCCTACGACACCTCTGTCTCATCATTCTGATGTTGTCTCGCCTGATCATCAAAGTCGTTTGTCTCCCCACAATCTCCTAAAATCGGATAGGATTCAAGAAATTTTCCAAGAGATTTCTCATAATGCCTTTTGATTGCATCATCTTCCACCACAACATTCATCACCCCCTTTAATTATCCTAGTGATCATGGCTTCAACCAAATTTTGAATCTCATTTTTCTCTGTGTGTAGGTCCCCGTCAGCTTCAACTTAATCTTGCGTCTCCAAAACCACTTATGCAATCTAATCCTGGCCTAGATCGCCCAACAAATCTTTTTCCAACCCTACCATTGCATTCATGCCACTGCTATGAATGTTTTCAAAAAACCCTAAAGAATTGCCCAGCGTTGTATCATGCATCTCACCTTCGTCAGATCTATCTCCAATAGCCTTATTACTTCCCTTTCCATCAGTCCCCGTATTCACACCCTCATCTGCATGTGGTAATATAGCCATATTAGGGTTTGCATGGTTGCAAACTCCCATCGTCTCCCCCATAGGATGAGATTCTACCTCTACGTTGCCCTCCTTTGTAGTGTTAATCCTTCCATCCAACATATTATAGATCTTAGTTTAATATCAGTCCTTGATTTTGTACCAGTCATAGCCACCGGCCACCCACCAACGGCTAGTTTCCATTGTTAATGTTTAGCAATCCCTAGGTTTCCTTAGAGCACACACCTCCTCAGAGTTAATGAGCTTGAAAATCTCCTGGAGTCAGACGTGCTACCATTGCACCATGGATACATTGGTAACCTTTTGACTTGTATTGAAAGCATACTATTACTACTGAGTTTATTTTATAAGCATGCAATATGCACTTGCATAAACTAAATTATTGGTATCATTTAGTTGCCCAAAGATTCAATCGTTTACAATCTGATATTGGATACCACTTGGACTATTGATATGGAATACACACCATACCTGATGTTTCTAAGATTGAACCCTTTAATGGGTGATGACAACAAAAGATACTCATCCTGCTTGAGATGGCCAATGTGGCATATGTATTGACTGAGACAATGGTTAATAAGTCTGAAGAACAGCTTGAACTAGCTTGATTTGATTCAGTTCAAAAGTGGACAAGGATTAACAAGATTTGCAAGAATGCGAAATCTGAATTCACTCTCTAATGAATTGTATAACATGTATACTTAGAAGATACAGCTAAAGACATTGTAACACCAAATTTTGAGCTGTGAATGAGGCGAAATTCGTTGAACAAATTACCTAGCCATTTAAGGGCTAATTTATTATTTTATGGGTGGGGACTAATACTCCAAGCCTAAGAAACTTGTTATTTACAACCGTTTGACATAGAAAACCTTTAATTAACCTTAAGTTTCTCAACTTGTATTATGAAGAAGAAGTTTCATAAATAAATAAGAGAAGAAAAGAGGAGAAGAAGATCTCTTTTATTAATAAATCTGGTTACAAGCCTTGTTGCTCAAGTACAAGTAAGTTTACCTTGCCATAACCGTAGTTAATACCAAGCTCCCTATAATATCTTACCTGGAGAGATTGTAGAAGTATAATGAACTTGTTGACCTCTTTTGAAAGAGAGGAACTTGTTAGGCTTCAAAGGAAATGGAAGAGTAAAGCTTACTTGAATTTGGAAAGCAGTGTTTGCTTAAAAGCTTTTTACTTGTGAGAAAGATTCTTCTCTTCTATTTTGTTCAGCCTTGGGGTTATTTATAGGTGCAAAAACAAGTTAGAGAAGAGTCCTTTTTGGGGAAGAACTCAATCTCATTAATGCTTTCATGTTAGAGGGGGATTCCTTTATCCTTATCCTTAGCATATAGGTATTTCTTCTCTGCAAGAATGCATCTCCTTTAGTCTTCGAGATGGTTAGGGAACTCATGGGAGTCATGGTTATCCAAAACAACTACCATGGAAGGAGATAAGTCAAATTTCAATTTCTGGTTTCTGTAGTGCACTAATATGAATAGTGCATTCGCACACCTTTTTGGTGGCAAGTGTACATATTTTGTGGACTCGCGAGCCTTCATCTGGCTATGCACGAATGAGACTTTCATTCTTGATTTGCCCACTGAAAGTGTGGTGAATGTCATATAATTGGACATTCATGCACTTTTGGTTTCTACAGTTGCCCCCTCGAAAAATATGCTATGAGTGTTAGAGATGGTGCATTTTCCAAGGCCAAAATAATGGCTTTCAATTACCCTTTTGATACACTTTCTTTATTAGTTCTTAGGACTTTTCAAATTCCTTGTATTTTGGTGAATATACCCCCCACGAGTATATAAGCCTGCCTTCTTCTTCTACAACTCATATTTTCAGAGCTCGTTCACAGTAAAACAACCTAAGGCATCCAAATCTTCTTTCTGTCTCCTTAAAAGAGTGGGTTCTCTTTTTACTCTCTTTCTTTCACTCTTTTCTTCTCCTTGATAATCCTTTGAAGTATGATTGGCTCCAAGAAGTTTCCATCTTTAACATTCTTGATTTTGTCTTTCTTTTCTTTATCTTCCATATAAGCTCAATCTCTCATTTTGGGATCTTCAAACCCCTTATGTTTTGACAAGGTTCAAAGAGGATTTGGGACTTTCAGATCTGAAAATCCATTTTCTTCAGACCTTCCAATTACCTTCTCCAACAATGGTGATTTCTTTGGTAGCTCTTCGTGACCTCCAGGTTTGCCCTGTGAGTGTTTGCTTGAGTGAATCTGTGAATAGCTCTCCCATGTTATTTGCGAGTTGAGGTGCTTGTCATTCATGCACTTTTTATTAAATGGACTAGTGTGCGCGAGTGTCTTTGTTAAAAACACATTCGCACGTTATGAACTCCATTCACGAGGCATATCTTTCATTTGTGAATAAGGAGTTTAAATTTTACTTTCTTGGTTTCTTTAGGGAAATGGCACCCAAAAGACAATTTTCCAGTGCCAGGAAGGGTGAATCCTCCAATTCTGATGACCTCACTCCCAGGAGGATGAGGCTCAAATCTTGGACCAACCCAAGGCCAAGGCCAGCACAAGACCAAGTCATCAACACGAGCCTATATTCATAGTGGTTGACTTGGACTCAGAAGAAGAGTAGCCAATAGTTGAACCTAAACCATCACCAGAACCAGAACCAATCTTAGAGCAAGGTAATTTACTTCTGGTAAAGGTAGTATATGATTTTTTAGAACTTGACTTTCTTTCTTAATGTGCAAATCTTTCTTCTGAAGATAAAGAGGTCTTGCCTAAAAATGATCTCAATGAGCATCAACTGGAGGAATTTCACAAAAATGCCAAGCAGACTTATGAAGCTCGTATCAATCTTCTACGGGAACTTAGTACTATAGACCCTTCAGCAATTGCACTGCCATGTACTCAAGCTAAAACCCTATGCTATTTAGCTAATGTGGAGAGATATTTCAAAAATGTTGGTCTCAGGTGGACCATTGAGTCTCTTTTGGACTTGTCAGCTACCATAGCTCGAGCTTAAGAAACCCTAAGGCTTACTCAACTAGTTTCTGAGCTTGAATCCCTTATAGTGGCATTTGAAATAAGGGTGGTGAACCTAAAGTGAGAACATTACGAGACTTCTCATTTTGAGAGCATTGTAGACATGGAGATAGAGGCATTAGCGGAGCGCTTTCATTATATTAAGTTGGAGTACTCACGGCTTTAGGATTGCTTGCACGATTGTTATCCCATTTTGGAAGATATTGCAGGTGCTTCTAAGAATACCCAGGTCTTGATTGCTCGGGCCAAATCTTTTTTGATAGCGAGGAGGGACATTGCCAATGGTGACATACAATTACTTTATGGCATCATGTCCCTCTCTCTCAAGAACTTCGCAATAAGCTCTGGGCCATTATGTGATGATGATTTCTTCTTACTGATCATTGTGTCCTTTTCTTCTTCCTCTTTTCCTTTGTCTCTTATAAAACAAATGTAATGTCCTTGGGACTTTATCAATGAAATATCCTCCCTTTTATGTTTCCATCTTCTTTTGTGCTTTTATGATGATTCAATGATCCAAGATTTACATGGCTCATACACAAAAGCACTAGCAATTGTTGGTATAAAACAAGCCTTAGGTTGGGTAAAGTTGGTTCTCTTTTGGCATTGCAAGAGCCAAATATATCAGGTTAACCATTCTTTAGTAGAACTCATGCTCATGAAGCCTAGCCATTCTTTGACAATGCAAGAATGGAGTTAACTATACTTTAGCATGACTTGTATTGAAAAATCACTAATAAAGTCTGTCATACTTTGGCATTATAAGAGCCAAATATTGTAAGTTAACCATGTGAGGGCCAAATACAAACCCTTGGTCATTCAAATCTATATGCCTGTTCCTGCTAACTTTGAGCAATTTTGAAGTTTAAATGTACACATGGTGGTGAATGGTAAATAATATTGTGATTTGCCAGTTTTAAGTCTTATGGAAAATGAGTGACTAGACATCCCATTCATGAACATATTTATGGGTGAATTGTGCTTGTGTTTTACATTCGTGCACTATCTTCTAGCTTAGGATACATTTCCCTAGGAGTAATGATAACTGACGGTGCACATCTAATCGGTTACCTTTTGGGTGGATTCCCATTTTTTCCCTTTGCACAACTAATGAATGAAAGGACTGTTTTACCCTTGCAAATAGGTAGGTTCTTTTAAAATCCTTGTGGTTGGACCAAATCACCCTTATAGGTATAAAAACGTGGTCTTCTTCTTCCTTAGTTCATCTTCAAAGAACCTTGAGAACCTTCATTACCGAGAGCTTGTACCTTTGAGTTCTTTGTGAATTTTGCATAAAAACTCTAAACTAATCAAGTCAAATACTTCATTTCCTTCTTACAATCGTCTTTATACCTTTTCCAAGGTATTTGGACCTCTAACCATGAAGTTTTCTTACTTTGCTAGAACCTAAAGACCTCTTCATTTTGGTGAGTTTTAAGGCCTCAAACCTTAAACCAGTTTGGTTAGGAAGCTTTATCTCATTCAAACGAGTGTTGTGACATGATTTTTGTGAGTTTTGGTTAGGACTTGGGGTTTATAGGCTTTAGGACACATTCGGGAGCTTCAATCGTTATTTTCAGCGGTGATTGGGTTTCCAACGACCATTCACTGCCATAGGGCTAGCTAAAGCTGCTCACAAATGGCTCTACTTGCGTTTATTCGTAGGTCGAGGTTCCTATTCATGCACTCTTTGCTTAAGCGAGATTTTATTCACCAAATATAATGCATTGTTCGTGTTGTCATTGTGACGTGCACGAGTGGAGGTTGTCTACCTTCATTCGTGCACTGAGGACGTTCATTTGCATGCATAAGACCTCATTCATTCAATTTTTTTGTGGAATTTCAAAAAATTTAATAGGACACATGTATATGTTTGTTTCTATGTTTAATTTTCTTCAAACCCCTTTTCTTGCAAAGTAATGGAACTTAGAAGGAGGATTCTATATGATCAGTAATGTCGCGAGAACCTTCCTTCTCTTATTTGCTAGACTCATAAGTGGGCACGTAGCCGAAGCCTATTCGACCCCGAGTTTATTGACCTTGTTGTTGAACATGCACCAAGCCCACTAGATTTTATTAAAAGCATCTACAAGGGCTAGTGTTGTGTAGATGATTGTGCCCATTGAGATAACTTAGTTCGTGAGATCCTATTGTCAACTGTCAAGGAGGGATAAGGATTCTACCACAAGTGACCTTAGGAGTTTAATCTGAAAGATCTATTTAGGTGAAGCCAAATGGGTAAGAAGACTTTATAGAGGCTCCTCCTCCTTTACTAGCAGCGGGAGTAGGTGGGAGGCTCTTGTTGGATATTGCCTCAACCAATACCGCACAAAGATAGATGCAGTTGGCATGGCTGAGGTGTTGTGTGGTTCTACAGGAAACTTTGACAAACACTACGTCATGATACCAGATGCAATTTCAAGATGGTGCCCCAACACTAACACCTTCCTGTGTCAGTATGACGAGTTGGGCATCTCATTGTGGGAGTTTATTGGCATAAGTCATTTACCTTTTGAAGGGAGGCTAATGGAGGAATACATCCCATTCAATGCTCATTTTGGGACACTTTCTGCCACATGTTGAAGGTTATTTCAAGTATTTTCTAAATTTGACAACATAAGTGTCTCATACGGGAGCTGGCTAGGATGCATTTGCAAAGGCCCATCAGGTAAGACCCTTGAAGACAAACCCTTGTCATGGACTAAAGATAACATTCAGCACAGCGTTGACCTAGATGACCCCCCCGCATTCCTAGCTGAAGTTTATGTAGCCTTTTTGAGTGGGTAGGCTCTTCCAAGCAGTGTGAGTGAACGTATACACCCTAGAGTGTTTATATTTACTGTGAACCTCACTGATAGGATTCTTATGAACTTGGCGGTCCCTAGACTTTATTGCTTGTACAGTGGCCTGTGAGATATTCTAAAAGCAGGCCTCGAGGCGGGTCGGATAGGAGAGAAACTAGCATATCTCCCTCTTCAATATTTTTGCACATGGTTAGGCCTTTACTTTCCTTCTATTTATTAGAGAGAAGAGAAGAACCTACGTACCATTGTGTACATAATACTTTGAAGCATCAACGAGTAGAAATAGTGTTATGGCCCGCTACTTTATTTTGTTTCACGCACAAACTTGTTCTTATCTTGGACCATCTGTTCGGTAAGCAAACCCTGGTGGATGATGGGTCACTTGTAGGGCATGCATAGGCTTATTTCTGCTCCATATGAAGCGGCTCTTTAGTGTGGAGAAGGGATAGTCACTTTCATATTGAAGCCTATAATCCACATAGATTCGAAGCCAGTTCTCGTGTTTCCAAGGGCTTGTTCCTCTCCCCACTCATGCAAAGATAGCAGGTAGAACAACTAGTTTAGAGAAAATCAAGAAGGCTTACCTATATTTTGTGTGATTTGGCACAAGTAGCCATGTAGCTGTTCTTGACAAGATGGCTGAGTAAGACAACCTTCAGTATGATTACCATTATGTCAAATGGTGGTATAACTCATTCTTTTTTGTGGTGAGATATAACAAGGACGGGGACAACTCTGGGGTTATTTTTATGACAGTTAGGGTACTGTAATAATGACTGACAAGTCCAGTAATAAGATGTTGACCAAACAAATGCCGGTTGTGCAATGGCCTAAACAATCCAATAAGAGGCCATAGGGTTATCAAGAGGAGGTTTATTCAGCACCACCATCCCCCTCAGTAACCAAGGCAGATGAAGAGCTGAGCAAGCCTAAGAAGTAAGTCCTATAGGAAGGGACCACAACTCATTCCATCTCCCGATAGAGCAAGGGAGCCTGAGCGGATACCCCCCTGGTTCATGAAGATGATTTTGAAGACATCGATGGTTACCCTTTTGAGAAGCCAAAGGATGTAATTGTGAAAATGAAGATATCCCATCTATTAGAGAATTCGTGGAAGGGGTAAAACCCTGGAGGAACAGAGGCAACTTGATGTGGGAATTTAATTTACACATTTTATTAGTCCTAATTGTTTTGATTCACAGTGTTTTGTATGTTTCTTAGATCGTTTATCTAGAATTTTAGGTGTCTTTTACATTTATTTAATTCTTGGGAATTATTGGTATTTTGTAGGTGTTTAATTATTGAATTAGGTTGAAATTGGGATGATGTGAAGAGGCAGACATCGGGCTAGGCCTAGAGAGCAAATCCTAATTAGTCTGGTCTAGTCAAACCAGAACACTGTTCGGTTTTTGGGTTCTAACCGAAGCTAATTTTAAAAGAATTGAAGCAATTAATTGAGGAGGACCAAGCCAGCTAAATAGTCTAGTAATGAAGAAAAAGGGAAACTAGGTGCTGACAACTTTTATAATCCATGTTTTGGCAAGATTATTTCTTGGATTTTCTGAACCTATTTCGGTATTTTGGGCATAACTTCCTTTCTAGAGATCCGATTTAGGCGATTCTTGTGGCCACAGAAAGCTAAGAGATAGAG
>JAOXJP010232611.1:0-10441 GCA_025762735.1 Platanus orientalis | reverse complement strand
AGCTTCAAGTGGATGATTATACTTTTTTGACCTTGAGTGTTCTGCCCTGTTTTAACCTTTTCATTTACTGTCATTGTTGTGGTATTATTTTTAAATTTTAGTTGAAGGAACTAAAATCTAGGCCCTAAGAATTTGGTGAAACCACTTAAAGTGAGCCTAAGGTAGGAATGACATTAGGGGCCAGCACATCAGCACCAAAAAGTGAAAAGTATCTGTATGTCACTTTTTCGGTGCTGATGTGTTGGCTCCTCATGTAATTCGTACCTTAGGCTCACTTTGGGGGTCCCCAAAAAATCCCGCGTCAAATCTAGTAGTTGAGATCTTTTATTTTTCTTCGACAACGTGTTGATCTCTAGAGTTTAGTGTCGTTTGTTGGTAAAACTCTTCTTGCCTTCTCCCACACTATCATCATCTATCTCTCCTCCACATCCTCATCTTCCTCTTTTTCTTTTTTTTTGTCTTCTTCTCCACCTCCCCCCCTCTCCGCCCCTTCACTATCTCTCTTATCTCTATCTTTCTTTCTTTTTTAAAAGCTTGAGATTTCTTCCTTAGCCTTTGGTGTGCTTGTATACGTCCTCCACTACTTCAGTTATGTTGATGAGAAGAAGGAAATGGAGGGATTCTACAAGCATCATCTTTGTTGCTCTTTTTACATAGATAAGTAGTTAAAAGTTTAGCATAGGAATGGTGGGAATGAAGAACAGGGAGATGGAAACCTGCTCTGATACCATCTTAAATAATGCAATTAACCGTCTCACCTAAAACCCTAAGGTTGTAGGAGAGGTTAGAGTTAATATACTTAACATATTTTAACACTTATTAGTTACGGAGTTCTGATTTTATAGAATTTCATTTCAACGATTTTGAATTCTGCAGAATTGAAATTTGCAAGCTAATTGCAACTCCAAGAATCCAAACATAGCCTAAGGTATTCATGACAAACATACATAGAGAAATCCAACTTGCTATAAGGTAAAAAGGTCTAATAGAAGAAACTGAAAAGAGAAAAAACAATCTTGCGGAGTTTGGCGTGGAACCAATGGGTGGCATGATTTATATAGTTGAGGTAACTGGTTGAGAATGCCCTGATGAACACAACCTGGTGGTTGCTATGTTTAAACCACCTCATTAAGGATGCAATGCAAGCAGGCATTTTTCATGCTAGATGGTAAATGGGTCCATTTCTACTGTGATAAGGTTACAATACAATTCAAATGTTGCTAGGGCTTACGGCATGTTAAAGGTTTTGTTATAGTCAATTTCGTAAGATTCTTCCGAAAGATTGTGCTTTGGTGAAAAATGAAATCAAGCCTTGTTCTAGGTTGATCATTGTACTAAATAGTACCAAGGTAAAATGACATAATATCCCATGGTTATAATTATATATGCACAAAAAAATAAAAGAAATGTAAAATACAATCATCTTTATTACTCCCCTTGAACTAAGGCGAAAGAACATAAGTTTGAAATGTAGGGGAAAAATGCAGTCAAGTTGATTAGGGATGAGACACACTTGATTTATGAAAACTTTTGATGACCAAATCATGAACAAAATGATAGTCAACTTCCCATATGTTTCTGCCGAACATGTATTATAAGGTTTGCAACCAATTAACCATGGATACTATCACAATGAAATAGCAAGGGAAGATGAAGAGAAATTACAAGTGATGTAAAAACCTTGTTGCAATTAGAACGCAAACTTTATGCTAAGAAGAAAAGGTTGGTCCCATAACACTAGGAAACGTATGCTAGGCCAACAAAGAGATAGAAAAATGAGAAAATAATGATTTTGGAAAAGATAAATCATACTACAAAACAAGTGCAACCTTTCAAAATCTTTGCGTTTTCTTTTCAAAAGAAATAATAAAAAATTAGTAAACAAGTCATGCATCCAACCCATTTAAGGGTTTACATATTATTAATATATATAAATAAATAAAAGTAATATTATCCTGATCACAATCTAAAAACTAGGAAATAACAAATCCCCCGTCTCCTACATTAAGTACTCTCCCCATAAAAGAAATTCCATAAAATTTCTCTCTTTACTTTTTCTATAACAAATAAAGAGAGACTATAATCCCAAAATCAAGGAACTTCTCCTAATGTTGAATACTACTAATAAAACCTCCTAAACCATGTAAACCTCTCCTCATAAAAATAAAATACTTTGTGTAGATGCCTTGGCATATGTAAATCTCAGGAGGGACACACTTGGACAATGAACACAGGAAAACTCACGGCTCTGATAAAATATAATTAGAGAAGTACATTGAGCAACTCTTCCCAAACCCTAAGGTATTAGGAGAGGAATAAATTAATATATGCTTATTATATTTCAACTGTCCACACACCAAATAGCAGGATTCGACAGAGCTTCAGGCCTTCTTGTAGAGTGACTCAAGACGACGCCCTTTGTTTACTAAACATTCAATAACTCATGGAAGTTGGGAAGGCCCTCTGACATGATAATCGCAATGCTCTTATCATTCCTCTTCAAAAATTTAAGAGTGATAAGAATGACATTTTACCCCGTAGGGCTGTTATATAGCAGCAAGAGCATTAGCAAAAACCTTTGATGTAGTTCAAATCGTTGGCCATGGAAAGTGTGTCTTCCATGGGGAGCAGTCTGCAGACAAGTCTACTAGTTGAATGAATAGCGTCATAAAGTTGTTACAGAATTTGGGTTATTCCAAGAGGTTTTGCATGGCATAATAATACTTAAAATGTATAGATCAGATTGAAAGTGATTCTGCGGTGGCTCATTTGGCTTTCAATTTTATTTGAAACTCATATGGTTCACAAAATTGCTTTATCTTGGTACAACACTAATTGAAAAGCTTTCTTAATTTTTCTTTTTTGTTTTAAATGGGTTTTGAAGGTGAAGAAAGAGATGCCAAAGACTGTAGAGGAACTCCATGATCTTATAATACGTACAGCAGCAAGGTTTGGGTTGGTACAATAAACATCCTATATGTGGGAGTGATTGAAAATGGCGTTGCATGATGATGACAATGATAGCTAATGACATTTAAGAACACATTCGTGCATGGTGTTGCAGGGTCTTAATTTATGATGAGGTTGCAAAGTTGTAATAAAACTCAATTTATTTGTCCACAAAAGACTGGGGAAGCTTTTGTAAATTCACTTAACTGCTAATGTTAAAATAGGCCTCACGTAAACCTTATAAGGTCTGCGTTTTTCATGTTGCAATATTAATCTTGACAATCGTTCATGGTATAAAAGCTTCTACAAGAGAACATTTTTCAGCTTTCCTATTTCTTCCTTCTCCTTTTGCAACTTCTTTAAAGCCAAAGAACTCCCAATGACCCTTTGATATCTTTCAGTAGTTGAAGAATTTTTTATATCCTTCTCTGATATTTGAGCTTTCTCCTCCTCCTCAAGCCTGCTGTTCTGATATGTCATTAACTTCTCTAGTCTTCACAATCGATAGTTTCTCCTCTAAATCATGGATTTTGATTTCGCTCTCTGCCTTCAATCTCTTCAGCTCCAGCAGAGACATTTTGTCTCAAGATCTTAAATCATTTGATTTACTATGTTAAGACGACTTCTCTTATTCCAAGGTTTCTCTTATTAATGAAATTTGTGCCAAAGAAGGATTGACAATGCCCAAGTCATGGTTCACGATATCCTTAAGATAGCATTCACCATCTACTCTGGTTCTTGTTGAAGAACACAGAGACTATAATAAGCTAGCAAATCTGCCTCCAGGATTAGTTGTGTTATTAATCAGCGGTTTGTAGTATCAAAGATCGATTCTTGACACTTAATGTTACACCCAGAAATGTTGATAACTCATACTGTTAAAGAGAAAGAAAAAAAAGACTTTTTTTGAAAAGATAGAGAAAAAAAGTTTTTTGATCTCTTTTTGATATGTGGCAAATCAATCTATTTATAAAATTGGATGGGTGTTTTTTTATGAAGAGTAGTAACTATTTGGATGATTTGTAGAGTCGTAACTGTGTGTCTATAGACACCTAAGGCATCCCTAGGACTGCCAATGAGTTGAGCTAGCTCAGCGAGGTTCAGAGCTCAACTCTTTATGAGCTCAGCCTGAGCCTTGTTTAAAGCTTATTGAGCTAAGCATGTGCCTTCAATTAAGCTTATTTCTTAAACAAGCCTGAGCTGACCTTCACTAAGCTCAACTCATTAAAAGCCTGAGCCGACTTTCAATATATATAGGTAAAGGTCAGGCTCTGTTAGGCTCACTTTGGCTTGCCAAAGCTCAACAGTGGTGAGCTTGGCAAAGCTCGAATCATCTCGGCCCGTTGATACTCCTAGGCATCCTATTGGGTTAATGTCTGGAATTCAATCCGAGATGTAACCCATATGACAATTCAGAGAAAAACCCGAATATATCTCGCTTTATGAGCAAAGGTGAGCAGCGCAGAGAATAGGGTTTTGGGGGTTTCTCGATTTTTGTGTTGCTGCACTATTTATTGTAATCTCTGTTTTGAACATAGTGTTCCCGTGGATGTTGGCTTCAAGTCAAACCAAACAAATCGTCTTGTTTTTTGTGTGATTGTTGTTTGCATTATTTTCTCTCTTCTATTTTGTTGCATACAATCTCAAATCTAGGTTTTCCGCACAACACATCCCTACAATTCACAACTCTTAAGACCATTCTTTGGAAAAGTTAATAACTTTTTTTCTAAGAGTGTGACTTTTCATGTAGGGACACCAACGTAGAAGTCCTCGCCTTTGAAACTTTTTAAAACTTCAAACATCTCTTTCCAATATCATGATTCTGACTCAAACTGGATGATTGTTTCTATTTATTGAATTATTAAAGGGAATAATTATTGAAGTTTGGAAAAGCATAAGGGACAAAAGAAGGGGTCATTAGCATCATGATTAGAAACGGACTTCTTGCTGTCTACATAGAAATTAGAAGGGCCGTTGACTAACTTCTATTCAAGAGAAATCCATTGCATGAAAACCCACCGATCTGTATTGTTTTACTGATAATGATGCTTGGGGTTATAAATATATATACTCTGATCCTCTCCTATTGGCATATATTTTTACCACTTTCTATGGCCCATACATAGCTTCCTAAGGCAACTGGTCAACATCCTCCTACATGTTCAAGGAATAGGGGAGAATAAGAGAAATAAAAACAAAAATGGAGAAAATTAGAAGGGGGGGGGGGAGGGAAAGGCAAAGCATATAAAGCAAACATAAAGAAATGAACCACAACAACTGACAATAAGAGAACATTTTCTTTGTAGCCTACATCCATAGGAGAGAATTAAGGTTTCTTCACTTGTAATGTGAAATCTTGTAGAAGAAAGTGTAGATTTTCATACCCAAGGCCCTTGTACACCCTCTCTCTCTCTCTCTCTCTCTCTCTCTCTAGCCCGTGAAGATCCAAGAAGAAACCAAACCCTGCGTGTGTTGAGTTATGTCAGTCTTTTTTTCTTCTAAGTTTTCTATTTGGCTTCCAATTCAGTGGGGAGACCATTCCAACTCCTCACACTCAAGGAGTTTCATAACTCCTAAACTCTTTTGTCCAATGTTAGATCAAGTGTGATCTTACGATTGAAAATGAACACAAAACCAACAAATCTCCACTTAGGCTTTATTTTCTAGCCACCTTAAAAATCACCTATAGTTGTCTCTTTCTTGTATCACAATGCGATTCATTTGTACCACATCAATATATGATGTAGCTCTACAGCTCCTTTACTTAAGGTACCCCACTCTAATTGATAAAGGTGGTTCAACCAATTTTTAGTAACAAACAAGATTGGTTAAGTCTAAACAATGATTAAGCTTTTTTTTACAGTAATCAGCTTTGTCATCATGTAAGTTGCATTATCTTTTATGTGAACCTTAATCAAATTTACCTTTCAATCCATCAATAAATCCCTTAACCAATGATATCTCACATCAATGTGCTTAGATATATAATGATAAAATTGATTTTGTTCTCAAGTGAATGGCACTCATATTATCATAATACGTCACTAACTTTTCTTACTTCAACCCAAGTTATATAACTAAACCTGCCACCCACAAAACCTCCTTAGTACTCTCAATGACTGTCATGTATTCTGTCTCAGTTGTGAATAAGACTGCTTTTGGTTGTAGCATCATTTTCCAACTAATAAGCCCACTTATAAGAGTAAATAGATACTCTATTGTAGAATTCATCTTTTCCAAGTCATATGTATAATCAGTATCAACATAACCCATGACCTATCTTGTTCCTTTCTATTGTTCATATAAAATATTAAGTACTTTAGGATCCACTTTCCAATATTCTAATGCTCTATCCCTAAATTATCTATGTACTTACTCACCAAATCGACTGCGTGTGAGAGATTTGTTCTACTGCTTACTGTTGCATTTACAAGAATTCCCATAGCACTAGCATTCAGCATTCAAGACATATCATCCACTTCCTCATATGTAGTAAGACATAAGTTGAACAAATAATTTGAAGTGAATTGCTAAATGAGTACTTACTAGTTTAATGTTTGGCATGTTAAACCTCTCTAACACCTTTTCCTCATATTACCTTTGTGATGCCTAAAGATTTTTGGCTTCTTTATCCCTTTGGATTTCCATACCAATGATTTTTCTAGTAGTACCTAGATCCTTGATTTCAAAGTCTTCATTCAATTTAGACTTCAAATAATTAATTTCTTTAATGTTCTAAGCAGCTATTAGCATATCATAAACATAAAAGATTAAGAGAAAAAAGAAACCGTAATCAAGAACTCTAAAATAAACACATAAGACATACTTACTTCACATGTAGTCAATTTGCACCATGAAGAAATCAAAACACTGGTACCACTATCTTAGAGATTGATTCAGTCTATTAAATGACATCTTCAATTTACAAACTAAATTATCATTTCTATGTTGCTTGAATCCTTTACATTGCCCAATGTAAATTTGTTCCTCTAATTCATCAGGAAGGAACGTCGTCTTCATATATGGTTGTTCTAACTCTAGATCAAGTAAAGCAACCATGGTTAATATCAACCTGATTAGGGTATGTTTTACTCGTGGATAAAATATTTCATTGTAATCAACTACGTACCTCTTTCTATCCATACTCCTTTGTTACTAACCAAGCTTTAAACTTTTCCTTCTTTATTTGATGTTGCTTCTTTCTTTCTATACACTCATTCACCTGCTTTCCCTTGGGTTTTTCAACTAGATCCCAAGTTATATTCATATGTAATGATTCCATCTCCTCCACCATTCATTTATCACTTTTCCTACAACTAATAGCATCCTAAAAATAAGATGGATCACCATTACCAACAATTAATGTAAAAGAAACCATATCTTCAAATCCATGCTTGACTGGGATTTTATACGTTCTTTCCTCTTTGCCTCTAGCAAGACTGTGTTACTTTGTCTCTATGTTAAAAGTGTCATCCTGTAGTATATTTGTTTTCTTATATGGCCATTCATTTCTTTCTAGCTGCACCTAGGTTGAGGACCTTTTTCTAAATCACCACCTTTTGCTAATGATTTGCAACTTCCCTATTAGAGTTCATGATATAGTCCACATCAAAGACAACAACTTTGTTGATAACCACCTTATGAGATGCAAGATCTCAAAGCTTATATCCTTTTACACCCTTTTCATACCCAAGAAATATACACTTCTTTGAATTTGAATCAAGCATTGATCTTTGCTCATTTTGTATATTAACATAAGCTGGACACCCAAATACTCCAAGACTTAAGTAATTAACCTTTTTTTCTTGTCCACACTTTCTTAAGAGTTTATAAAATTAATTGCAATTGATGGTGACATGTTTACCAAGTGACATGTCATATTAATTGCCTCAAACTAGATAATCTTAGGCAACCCTTCTTGCAATTGCATGTTTCTTATTTTCTCTAAAACAATTTTATTCATGCATTCCGCTATACCATTCTATTGTGGTCTTCATGGTGTAGTGCAATGTCTTTTAATTCATTCATTTTAACAAAATAAACTCAAAATTCTTATATTCTAAGCCATTGCCAATCCTTAGATACTTTTTTTTCAGTCTCCTTTTCAACGTCTACTTTCCATTGCTTAAATTTCAAGAATTCTTCTAATTTCTTCTTCATGAAGTAGTCCCACACTTTTCTCAAATAATCATTAATAAATGAAATAAAGTAAATAACTCCACCTTTAAAAGGTATTAGTGCAGGCTCCCATACATTATAGTTACTGTAATATCTCCTTGCTTATATGGTGTCTTGTTTTAAAGCTAACCATACATTGTTTATCATGTAAATAAAATTTGTAGAAATTCTCCTTGCAAGTCCTTACTCATTTAACAAACCAAGCTTATGTAAAACTAGCATACCCTTGTCACTTATATGGCCTAGCCACATATGCCATAGAATAGTATTATTTGTATTTGAATCACTAGGAATTATAACAGTTGCTCCACCTATAATAGCATTACCTATCAATCTATATAGATTTCCTTTTATCTTACCTCTAATGACAACCATTAACCCTTTTAGTAACTTTAAGGGCTCCTCCCGTTACCATAGAACTACAACCAATCGAGTATAAGGTACCCAAGGAAATAGGATTTTTCTTTAATTTTGAGACATGCCTAACATCAGTAACAGTTTTCACCATACCATCATACATTTTAACTTTAGCAGTTCAATGTCAATAGTTTTGCAAGTTACATTTTTTTTTGTTAGTACAGTTCCGCCATTATAGTGTTGGTACATATCAAATCACTTCTTATAAAGGCACATATGATAGGAATATATTGAATCTATAATCTATGCTTCAAAAAATAATTCATGCCTATAGAAACTAGTAGAACATCTCCACTAGAATCTAAATCATTTTCTTCAAAACAATAACTTGGTCTAAAGGATTTTCCTTTTTCTTATTCTCTTTTAGATCCTTTTGACATTTTTTATAATCCATTTCATGTGATCTTCCTTTTTGCAATAATAGCACTTCAAATTTGTTATTCTTTCCCCTTAATTTAGATCTAAAAATTTATTTTCCTGACCACTCTTTATTCTTTGATCCACCCATTTACCAACTTTAGCCATGAGTTTTTTCGCTTGAAATTCTCTATTATTAAGCTTCCAATGTATTTTATTTTCAAGTAAAACTGCAGCTACTTCTTCCGTATTAAGGGTATCTTCTCCAAATAGATGTAGGAAGGGAAGCTAGAAGAAGCAACGCCTTGGTTTCCTCCTTAATCTTCACCTCAACGCCTAATAGTTAAGTTACGATTTTTGAAATGTATTGAGATATTTATTGATTAATCAATTTCATATCCTCTTTCATATGTAACTCATATAATTGTTTTTTAAGAAATGATTTATTTGTTAAAGATTTTGACATGTATAGGCTCTCCAAGTTAGCCTGTAAACCTAGAACAGATTCCGCATTCACACATTGTACATCACTTTATCTGCAAGACTAAGGGCAATTGTACTTGCCTCCTTCATCCCCAACTCTTCCTATTCCTAAATTCATTATCCTTCATTAACATAGTATGTCCCTCGGTGTTTAATGCCTTAATTAATTCTTGTTGTTTCAAAAGTTCTTTCACTCTTCTTTGTTATAAAGAGAAATCAGTCTCATGGTCAAATGTTTTTCAACTCAAACTTGGTATTCAAACCTTTTACTGCTATCTCGTGTATCACTAATCCTTCGATCTTCAAACATCGGTTTTGATACCAATTTGTGATATTTGGAACACCTTTTAAAACATGAATATAGCAACCAAAAAAAAAAGATCCAAAAGAAAAACAGCAAACCAGAGTAAGATATAAGAAGATTACGTGGTTTGACTTTGTAACCTACATCCACGGGAGTGAAATAAGCTTTCTTCACTATGTAATGTAAAATCCTATACAAGAAAGTGCAGATTTTTAGATTCAAAACCGACACTCAAGTCCCTCGTACCCTCTCTCAATCTCATGCACACACACTTAAAAGCCTGTGAAGAACCAAGAAAAAACCAAATCCTACATGTGTTGAAATATTTCAGTCTTTTCTTTTCTATCTTTTCTTTTTTAAGTCTCTCCTATTCAGTTTCCAGTTCAATGAAGAGTAGGGGTGAGCATGGGCCGGGCTCAGGTCAGGCCATGGTAGGCCTGAACCCGGCCCTCAAATTATATACCGAGCTCGGGCCGGGGTTTGGGCCCGGCCCTCATTAATTGATCAGGCCTCGGGCCTGGCTTCGGGCCGGCCCATGAATTAAAAAAAATGTTGAGATGTAGGTTTGAACTCTAGACCTATCCAAGGTTCAAATTTTCGATTTGTGGATTATTCGTCACGAGGATTAATGAAAATTTCACTAGAATGCTTCAAAATATTATAAAAATTATGAAATTTTCGATGTGAACTGTTATGAAAATTTCAATCTATGTTGAGCATGATTACACACTCTGGACTAAAATAACTATATAA
>JAOXJP010232610.1:0-10441 GCA_025762735.1 Platanus orientalis | reverse complement strand
GCTCATAGCTGCTCACGCCCCATCCTTCACAACTTTTCATCATATGTAATGTAAAGAAGCTTCTTTTAACTTTCATGGTTATCATTAAGGGAAGACAAAGGTGGCCCCCTTTAGCCCACAATCAAAGCAATTGGGCATGTGTGTGTGTCTCTTACCAAACATGAAAAAGATGGTTCAAATCTCTCTTTTTCTCCATGGTGCGGATTTGGTGTGCTCCCTTATTGAACGTCTAACGTCCGCCCATACACATGGCATTCATAAAGTGATTTACACTTTATGGGAGGGTAATTTCCACTTTTTGATATAATGTGTCCACCCCTGTATAAGGGCAGACCTTAGGCATTCATTAAGAAGGCGCACCAAATCCCGGGGCTCTCTCTCTCTCTCTCTCTCTCTCTCTCTCTCTCTCTATGACAGATACATGCAATGTGGTCTCGCAGCCCTCAAAATAATCCTCTAGCTCCATTATTGCTGGCTTGATGCTTGACAGGCCATGTTGGCTAAATAATCGGCCAATCTATGGGCATCTTATATGTGGCAAAATCTTAAGGCATTCTTATGTTAATAAACTCTTAACATTCTCCCATTCCCATGTGTTATCGCCAAAATCTTTACCGTTTTGTGGCTGATTAGACGGGAGTCATATCCTCTATACCGTGTTACAGGGTGTATCCTCTCATAAAAGAGTGTGGGGCCCAACCAAAAAGTGTATGGCCCCACACCCTCATGTGAGAGGATACACTCTGTAACAGAGGATATTTGTCCTGATTAGACAACCAATTGAACCTGTTTCTTCGATATTTTGTGTCTGATTTGGTGTCTAGGGTCTAAAGAAATCATTTGGAGATTGTTCCATGTGTCACTGGCATGCTTGATACAATCAAAATTCAGCGAATGCCGTGTTAATAAATGGCTAAGATTTGGCATGTGTGACAATCATCTTTATTTTAGAATATAAGAAAAATTGGTCTTCTCTCGAAGCAAGGAAGTCACAATTCATAACAAATTCAATATACTCCCTATCCAAAGAAAAAACATAATACAACCAATTCCTTGCTTCAAGTAAATATTATACAGACCATACAGCAGGGGTGACAATGGACCGGTCGGGTTGGAAAATTTTCAGACCAAATCCGTAACTAATTTTAGACAGGTTGACATTTGCCCATTCTTCTCTGACTGGGAAGCAATCCTTCTGTTTTTGTTAGGGATAAGACAAATGAAAATGAAAGAAAGATGACCGTGTTGATTGAAAATTACCGAATCAAGTTTATCTTTGTTGATGGGTCTAGGTCAATAATTCATACTCTTAAACAAAAGCTGCATAAAATGGGGGTGGTACTCTCGTTTGTATCCAAATAAATAAATAAAGTCCTCTCCTAGTAGCAAATCTATCTACCAGTACAGGAGATGAACACTTGTCCAAAAAAAAAGGGAAAATTCACTTTTAGGCATAAGAGGCAGACACTTTACCCTCCAAAAACTGAATATGTGTCCGGTCTCTTACACTGGCAAATTAATCTACGGGCAGGAGAGGATCCCTAAACCATCTATACTGTATTTTTAGTAATCAAAAGTCATCATTTGTGTCATTTAGTTTGTAATGGGACAGGTTGAGTCGGCCTGATATCATCTGTGCCACCCCCCCCCCTCCCCTTGCAAGGGCAACTCAAGGGGATCAACTCACTTTTTGGAGGTGATGTCAATCACCTCCAAAAAGTGAGTTGATCCCCCCTTTGAGTGGCCCTCGAGGGGGGTGGTGCAAATGATATCAGCCCGGTTGAGTCATGACCACTTAATTCAAAGTCGTCTGAAACGTCCAAAGAGGGTTGATATCCTCTGCGACGCTCTTGTGAGGTAAGACACAGGGAGTGTCTTATCTCACAAAAGCATCACAGAAGGGAGTGAAAAAAAGTGTAAATCATTTTTTGGTGCTGATGTGCCTGCCTCCAATCAGGGGTGGTGGTTAGTGATTTTTAGGAGAGCTTTCACAAACAGCTCTCTGATTGCGTCTTGCCTCACAAGAGCGTCGCAGAAGGGGTGAAAAAAAGTGTAAATCACTTTTTGGTGCTGATGTGCCCACCCCCAGTTAGAGGTGGTGGTTAGCGGTTTTTAGGGGAGCTTTCACAAACAGCTCTCTGAAAAGTCAGGTTGGTTTAGTCCGATCCTTATGTCAGGTTGGTCAACTGGGTTGTGAAATACCAACCTGAACCTGGCCAGAATTAAAATAGGTTAAGATTAGCCAACAAAAACCTGGGAAAACAAGCGGGTAATTGGGTCGATCAAGAACAATGGATATGGTTTTCAGGGGGATGGAGGCTTTGTGACACATTAGTGCCACATGACACCTAACGCTTTGGTCTTTATTCTTAACCATTCGAAGTGTTTCGTATGATGTGGCCATGAAACCCACAAGCTGTAGTCCTTGGCTTTCCCACTTGAGAAAGTAAAACAAAGACACCAAAATGGAGTCGACATAACCCTTCTAAGAGATTATCCTTTCTCAACTCTCAAATTTGGCTTTGCCTCAGTCTGGTTGCCTTGAATTGAATAGAAAATGATAAAAAAAGAAAAAAAAAAAAAAAAGAAAATCCCACAGAAAAAGAAAAGAAAAGAATCATGATAAAACTATGAGAAAACCAGTTTTTCATGACAACCAGATAGGTTGAAAATGATTTTCTAGAGAAAATTTGGTAAGAATCACAAGAAAACCAGCTTTTGATGGCAACCAAACAGGATAGTTAGATTTAAACACACAGGCAGAGATAATATCAATTCTTGGAGAAAAGAAATCAAATCAGCCTGTTGGGTACACCAAATGACAATCCTATAGATCAGAGGCCCTATCTACCCAGGTTGGCAGTAGAGACTTGGGACCCACCATCTGATGAGTCCCATCTAGGGGATCTATGATGATCGGGGAAATCGAACCGTCGGATCTGTTGCATTCTGGCTCTTTCTCTTCTAGAAGAAATATTAGGAGTTCTTTGACATATGGTCCTCTATCTAATCAATCACAGCCCTTCAATTTATCCACTTCTAATTTTTTGTTTTTTGGGAAAATCCTTTTCCAAACCTTAGCCCTATCAGTATTCTAGTCTTCCAATGATTAATCTCTAGAGCCGACGGCTAAGATATTTTAATTGGTTGACCACTAGTCCAACTTTCCGTCTATTTTCAATAATCTAAGAATTGAGCATGTGAAACGTTTGATATATATGAGTTGGTGGGCGAAGTGTAAGATAAGAGATTACCTCTGGAGACAGCATTTGTTATCAATATCATAGATTCAAAGCTGTATATTATATTCTCTTTTCCATTCTAATGTATATTATTATGATATTCTCTTTTCCATTCTAATGTATGATAAGATATCAAGTTTTGTTCTTTTCTTTCTCCCTCTTCTTCACAATTCCGATCTTATATGCATGCTCTTAATGCTAAGGATCTGATTCAATTCAAGCCTTCTATAAAGTAATGAGAAACCAACCAAATTGAAGCCTTTCAATAAAGTTTTCTTTTTGTGGGTAACTAGCCTTCAATAAAGTAATAGAAGGCAACCAACTAATCTAGTTTTTTTGTATTCTATGGTCCTGGAGGTTGGTAGACTTTCAAATTCAAAAGTTTCAAATTCAAGGCATTGGGTTTGATGTTCTTTTTTTTGGTAAATGGTTTGATGTTCCATGAGAATTATTTTTAACTATTTGATAGGAGTTACTGTTAAAAGTGCTTTATGGGTTACAGTTACAAAGTAAAGTAGATTATTGGATTGGATTTGCCTTCCATTTTTGTTTTTGTACTGTAGACTTTCCAGCTAATATTTGCTTTCTTTTTTTCCTTCCACATCTATTGATTAAAGATTTCTTCTTCTTCTTCTTCTTTTGGTCTGATTTTCACAGTTAAAAAAAAAAGGTCGAGGATAGAAGTTAAAACAGCTGGTGGGATGGTCATTCTGGGAATATGAATGGTTAGTTTTCTTCGAGATCATAAATGTGCCTTCGACAACAAACTGAGGAATTCTGGATAAATTTGGGGCTTGTTTGAGAGCTACCCATTTCGTGGAAATTACATGGGAGTTTGAGTTCATCGTCAGAGATCTTGAAAACCCAGATTTTTTTCCCCTTTTTTCTTTCTGGGTTTTCCTATTTGGTCCGGAAGATTAGATTACTATTCTCTTTTCGTGTCTTTACAGTCAGATTTTCTTTTTTTCTTTTTAAAGTTTGGGACTGCTGAAAAGATATGGTTTTTTCTGGGTTATTACTTCTTTTGAAGAGTAAATTTTAATAAGGTTTTCTAGTTTTATTTTCTTTGCAAATTTCCTTTATCGTTAAGAGGTGAGAATTTACATGCAAACAAAACCAGAACAAATTGTTGTTTTTTAACTGAATCAAGGAGTTGGTTTTCTAATTTTTGTTGTTGTTGTTAATTGAGTTATTCTGGTTATGAATTGGGTTGCTTCTAACCAGTTCTTCTTCAAGAAAATTTCATGAGGGTTTTGTTCTGGAAGTTCCACTGCCCTTCTTTCATTTGCTTCTGCAAACCCCCTCCTCATCTTCTCTCCCCTTCGCCATTGAAACTAGAGAACATCCCACATGTTCCTTCATCTCCAGTTCCTGATTCTGTGGGTCAGTTATCTGATGAGGCGATTGAGGTCAAGAAGGAGAGCTTAGATGGAGAACAAATTAAGAATATTCCAAAAAGTAACCTCAAGAAGCCATCTTCAGAATCGGGTGTTCAGAAAGAGGTTGAAAAGGCAAGGGTGCAGTGGATGGATTTCTTAGGGAAAGAACTCGTTGAGATCAAGGAATTCGAACCCAGGTGGGTTCAGCCTCCTTTGTATTTAATATTGCTAGTTTCTTATTATCTTCTCTGAATCCTCTGGGTAGATTTTGGATGAATTCTTCTGTATAATTTTATATTTTTTTGTGCATGAAAATGGTTGTTTGAGCTTGAACATTTTTTTTTCACTTGATGGGCAAGCTTGAACTACAATTTAATTTGTGAAGTATAAGACATCAGGAAAGAGCCAGATTGAGCATAATTATATTCATGTTTTGTGCAAAATATAACCTCTGGTTTGAATACCTGGTACAATATTATGGTAAACGTCATAAACGTTTTGTCTGAACTCAATATCAAACTTGTAGGGACTCAATTTTAAAAGTGAAATATATCAGCAGTCTATATTTGAGGAGAAATTTTGAGAAAATAGTGGAAAGGGGATTGCGAAATGAAATTCCTGATGTATAAAGATGCCTATTGAAATCTTCCATAGCTTAGAATTGAGTGCTCTTTAAATGCTGATATAGTGGTTGATGTTCAACACACCCATGGTCAGACCACATCTCATTCTGAAGTCTTGAAAAACTAAAAAGGAGCAAACATTAAATCTACTAAATTGAACCACAGCTAAATTGGGTGGTTGATGGGTTCTTAATACAAAGGTTGATATTATAATACTTAGTAGAGGATATCTTGATTGCCAGAGTTGTTTCTTTTTATTTTTATTTAGATGGAATACTTCACATGAGACATATATGTAGAATGGTAAAGGGGTTTAGATCTTAAATATGCTAAAGGAGGCTCGATCCTATGTATAGAATTGAGTTGAAGGGAGATATGGGTCCCGGGAACGTGGGTAGCTTAAATGCTTAATATTAAGGTATCCACTGATGAAAATGAGCTTTGAAAAATAATTGATTAGACCATAATGATGGGCTTGGCTCTTTATCAACTACCTCTTAAGCCTGATATATCTGTGCTTCATACCGGATCAGACACTATCATCCAATTCTCCCTTTGTGTGCCTGTGATGGTCTTCTTGTAGTACTGCGTGTGAAATTGTGTGTGTGTACATAACTGTTTTGACATTTAAAGATGTGTCTACACCCACTGTAATAGTAAATATGCATGTTTCTTTGGAGTTCATAGTTGTTTGTTTTCATTTTTCAACAAACAGTTATGTTACATCAACATTATAATACTTTTTCACATGCTTCAATGATCCTCAAGCAAGTCCTCTGTTTCTAAATGGTTTTCTTTCTGGGTGGATGTCGTTTGATTGTTAGCGACCATATTCTTTTAGTTATGACAACCATGGAATTGTTTCTCTTGGAGTGATTAGAGACTGGAATTCTTCAGTACATTCAGCAACACTATGTTTGAATCCTGGCATACCAAGCATTCTGTTCTTCACATTTTTCTGTTCCTTCAGTGAATCCTTTGTTTGATTTAATTTTTTTTTCCTGATCTATTATCTCATGAGAAAGAAAGAAAAAGAAAAAAAGAAATGTAATCTTGCCCCTTATGTATGAATTCTTTGCCTGCAGTGCACTAGGTGCTCATGTGACTTCTACAACGGAAATCTCCTCTCTCTCTCTCTCTCTCTCTCTCTCTCACACACACACACACACACACACACTAGATTTTGTGTCTATGGTAGAGTTCATGGTTTTTTGACCTTAGACTCGATACTGTATACATGGCAGTCCTACATCAATTGCGATTGTTCAGTTGGTAGGCCATCCTTTTGGATGAACCATTATGGTTAAATCCTATTTGATTGGCTCTAATGAGAGTTCATTTACAACCATATCCATTTACAACCAAAAACTTGGATGGCACATGTTGAGTGGTTAGAAGCTTAGAATCCTAGAATGATTTGATTTATAGATATTTGTACAATAGTCATCCGGGATGTAATCAGCTGAATAAAATATTATGGCGATTCCTAGTTTTTGTCTTTTCTTTGTTCTTTGTGTTCTTTTTTGTGAGTTAGGTGAAGTGCTATGTGTACAGTGTATTAGGATGTCTGCAAAGTGCAAACCTTCATCAACACAGAACACTTTCCTTTTGTTTTGTTTTTTTGTTTTTGTTTTTTGTAATTTTTTAAATTTAATGATCGTCATTCTGGTAGGTATTTGTTGTCACAACATAATATTCTTGTCACTTCGTTTATTTTCCAGTGAATCAGGAGAATCAGATGACGAAGTTGAGGATGGTAGGGGCTGTGTTTGTGTTATTCAGTGACTTGCGTTCTACGCTTCCCTCTGTAAATTACCAATCAGCTACACCACGACAAGAAAGTGGCCGTGCCTTTTCTATCAGGCTGTATGCTCAGGCCCTGTATAGTTTTCTTTTGTGTGTTACCTGGACTCGAGCAAGCGGCCTTGTGTTTGTGATGTAGTACATCAACCAATTGAGCTACGGGTTCGAGCCCAAAAGAAAGCAAAGTCTATTGTCTTACATCCCTAGTACATTCTCTTCACCCAATATTTAGAACAGCGAAGTTGGTGTTCTGTGATTGCGGGCTCACCAGCATCTGAATCAGGACTCTTCTTCAAGTTTTGTGCACAATGCTTTCACTCTGTAAGAATAAGAAATCATATTTTATTTTACGCTTCTGTCTTTGATTTTTCAACTGATTGGGAAATTCCACTCCAATTCTGAATATTCCATTAATGAACAGGTTGTTTCACTTTAATCAATTGGGTTCCTTTTCTGTTTTGTTGGATTAACAGACCCTCCGACTCCTAATTGCTGGTTTAGAAAGGTTGACCAGAAATGGCTTATGTGCTCAATCATCTGTCTGCCTTTTGATTTACTTTACATTTAGGCATTAAACAGAAAAAAAAGGTTGGAGGTGCACTCAAATTGCAGGAATAATTATTTAATGTGCAATATACAGCGTTCTTATCACCATTGATTGGATGACAACATGCACTTTTATGTGAACTGGATGTGGAATGATACTTAGCGCATCCCCCTATTGAACTGGTCTGTGATCAGTCATCATAAAGTTCCAATGACAGTTGAAGTAGCACTATTAAGGGGTGAGTAGAATAATTACAGCAATAGGTACATGAGATCTTTCTGTGTAATACTTAAATGTCATGTAATTGGGGTCTAGTTTGGTGTCTCCCATAAGATGATGGCTCTCTAATCAGTCATTTTCATTTTCACCAAACAAACAAAGAATAGTCTTAACCCAGCTACTTAGGGTTGGCTATAGTTTTTCCATTCTACTCTATGAAGGGTCATATTGCTGTTAAATCACTAGTTCCCATGTCTCTTTTCACTACTTCAACACAAGTCAATGGTGGCCTTCCTTTTGTCTTTTTGACACTTTCAACTTTCTTCACCCCAATCGCTTAGGTAGTCATTGGTCTTAGTTGCTATTGACCAAAACATCTCACTCGATTCACCTAGTAGTACCTAAGCTCCCGCAAATGGATTATTTTATAATTCTATAATTTCAAGTATAATTTCAAGTCTTGCCATTCATCTATCTCAACCTCCTTGTCTATCCTAGTCCACTTTCTGCATAAAGTCCATTTGGGCATATAGTATGGTGCCCCTCTTTTTCCTCTTAATAGCGGCCTTACATGGATGGAAAAGTACTAAGGAGACTGCCTTATCCTTTGATTGTCCCTTGGGCTTGTATTCAGGGCCTGGACAGCCCTAGGGAAACTTTAGGGCTTTATTCAAGAGGCAGTCCAGAGGTCATGGATATCTCCTTAGCATTTCTCATTTGGGTCAGGAAAATTGCTGTGGAGAAATTCCCTTCCCTGTGGCCCCTGCTTGCCTGCTTTTGCATTTGGAATCAGGGGCAACTCAAGGGAAACCCTAGTTTTTTCCTGAGTTGATTTGATTGATTCCAAATAGAAAGGTGGGCCAGCGAATACCACGAGGAGGGATGGCCTCCTTAGCTTTTTCTATTGCTAAACGGCACGATATCTCTAATGGGGGTAGGCTGGTGGGTAGGTGTGCAAAGTTTTTGTTTCCTACCTAGAAATCTCTAAAACCAACCAGCAAGCTAATTGGAAAATCGACTAGTCATACTATTATTTCTGACATAGGGGATTACAGCCTAGACATATGGGTTCCACTTAGGAGTGCAACTTGGGTTGGGCTCAACCCACACTAACTGTAGCCCACTACACAAATTGTTCCCAGAAGATTAGGTGCCAGGGTGCAGACAGCAGAAAAGTGCCCCCCCCCCTCCCCCTCCCCCTCCCCGAGCTGATGCGTTAGCCCCTGGTGTCGTTCGCACATATTTGTATGAATTTCATTCGTACCTAATCCCATAGGACTGACATTTTAAGTCCTGAGAGAGAGAGAGAGAGAGAGAGATTTAAACCTTTCAAATTAATCCAAATACGGGTTGTCTAGAAATCCCAACTTCATTAAGTATAATCACTCAATGTCATTGGGTAAATTGGTCAAAGGTTCATTGTCGGCTTTGAAGCAATGAGACTTCCTACCATGCAGAGGAATGACATGGCAGATTTAGACCATCCACCTTGTGGCAGACGTTAACTAAATGTACAGTTTCCTTGTCCACATAAGTCCGTAGACTGTGAGAGTGGATTGTATCCATTCCTCTCTGCCCCATGTTAGGGGGCAGGCACATCAGTGCTGACAAGTGATTTTCACTTTTTTTTTTTTTTTTTTTTTTGGGGGGGGGGGGGGTGGTGTTGGAGCAGAGAGGAGTGGATTCAATCCACTCTTGTAGACCGTGTATTGCACTTTTGCTCTACAAATAATAGCACTTGAATATTTCTGGATTTAAAAAAAATCTTTGTGTCATTTGGCGGATGACTGCTGGGCTGAAATTGGAAAAGGGTAACATGAAGAACATTTAGACCCATTTTAGGTTGTCAACTCAGCTGAATCAACAACAATGATATCCTCTGTGACGTGAATATTTATGTCAGGACTGGAGCCATCATTCATGGGATGCTGTGTGGCATTAGAAACTGACAAAAGTGTATGGGCTGTCAGTACCTGACACCACATGATGCCCATGAATGGTGGCTCCTACCCTCGTAAATATTCACGCTGCAGATGATATTATCCCACCCTTACCACGTTGTGTTCCACCATCAAACCATTTCTCTAATAAATTGATTTGTATTAAATTAGAAAAATATAATAAAGGTTATTAAGTTAAGTAGGCAGAGTTGTCACCTCACCTAAAATTAAATTTCTTTTATGAACAGGTGTTCAAGGGTTTTCGATATGGTGTTGTTAGAGATATTAACTTTTCAACAGAACAAAGATTCCGAAAGTTGAGCAGAAATTGTAGAGCAAAATTTGAATCAGATGTACAACAGCTGAATATGCTAAGAAGCAAAACAACCTCTAAGTTCAATAAAGATAATCAAGATTTTTGTAAACTAAGGCTGCGTTTGGCAGCCACCCATAATGTAATCATTTCATATGAGTTTTCCTAAGCTTTTGTAGCCACAATGGGATGGTTTGTAATGAACTAATTCAGATTTGCATCCATTTGTGCTTGATAACATTAGTCATTTCATTTTATAAAAGAACCTAAGATGACTTCATTTCTAATTGTCGTTAACGAATCAGTATAAATTTGAATGAGTTCATTACAAACCATCACCTCATGGCTACAAAAGCCTTGAGAAACTCAAATGAA
>JAOXJP010232609.1:0-10441 GCA_025762735.1 Platanus orientalis | reverse complement strand
AGGTCGGGTTCAAGCTCGGCCGGCCCGGATGAGATGGAAGACGGCATGGTTTGTACCTTTTCATACCCCATCCCATCCCAATTTCTTACATAAAAAAAAAAAAATTTAAATGTTTCATTGTTTGTCGATAAGATCTGTTTTCTCTTATTTCCTGGCCTTGGGAGTGTTTTATTATGATAACGAGAGGTGCTGTTTCTTTTTGGTACTCTCTGGTGTTTAATGAAGATTTATGGAGATTAGTATTGGCTATTCTGACTTTGTGATTTTTTTTTGGTTTTTGTTTTTGTTTTTGTGACCTGACTTACTTACCTGTGTTTCAAACGCGTACTTACTGTTAGATCCTATGTCTAAATTGGATATATGGCAATTAACTCTTCTTCAATCTATTATTTGATAAAAAAGTACACATAAACTCTGCTTCACTAGAAAACAGGCGGGATTCCATGTTAGTACTATCTTGTTAATACGGGGAGATGAAATAGAAAGGTAAGGAATATTCCGATTTTTACTCATTTATTGTGTTTTAGTACTCTGGATGGATCACTACTAGATAGAGAACCCTTTGTTGAAAATTGAAACCATGGGGGTAAGGAGGAGGGAAGTTTATGGGAAGGGACAAATGCTAGTACTCCAAGTCACCATGTGTCTATAAATTATTACCAAGTACACATTAAATGATTATAATGTGTGGTAAAGTCCATATCTTTTCAAAATTGAAAAGACTACTTTTACATTTGTGCAACTGCAATATCACTTAAAAAAAACCTACCGATTAATCTTTTAATTTGATTGGAAAAGTGATGCTTGGGACAGGAATGGGGAGGACACAAATATATATATATATATATATACTGATGGATGGAGGACACAAATTTAATGACAGCACTGATTCCAACTATTTGGGGTCAGCCACACGAATCCTGTTCCGCCCTTTCACTCTATTTAGGGCCATATATGCCCTTAAATTACAAGCTGCTATGTCTCTCCTTACTAATTCATCCCAAGTCAATTTTGGCCTTCCTCTAGTTTTTTTAGCGCCTTCAACTTGCATTGTCTCACACCTCTTCACTGGCGCAGTTATTGGTCTTTGATGCACATGACCAAACCATCTCAGTCGACTTGTCCTCATTTTATCACCTATTGTTGCTACATCTAAGCTCCTACGAATGGTTTCATTCCTAATTCTATCATTTCTAGTCTTGCCACTCATTCATCTCAACATCCTCATTTCAACCACACTCATTTTATGTACATGGTGTTTGTTGGTTGCCCAACATTCTGCTCCATAAAGTATGGCTCGTCTTATAGTTGTCTTATAAAATTTTCCTTCAATTTAGTTGTATTTGTTCAACAAATGGAAAAGGTAACATTTAAATCTTTGCTTCCCATTTTTGTATATTAAGATGGTTATTTTCATTTTAAGATGATCAGCATGTGGGGTCCATTCACTTGCTTTCCTTGGGAAACAAAATATGCCAATTTGAGCAAACAACTTCAAAGTGGGGAAGTGCTCAAGCTCTTTAAGATTCGTCAAGCACTTTTTTGAAGTGCTTACTTAGTCCTTTTGTAGAATCAACATCGTTTGAGGGGAGGATTGCCAACTACAGTCACCAAAATAATTGTGTACATTTTAATGTAGCATGCATGAGAAATTAAGGCAATTAGAGATTCCAGGTAATTACACACAACAATAAAGTTGAATAAACAAGATTCCTACTCCATAATCTTATGCACTTCAAGAACATATCAGAAATCAAGTAATGATGTGACTTAAAACCTCAATTAGTGAACCAAATAAAAAACAAAACAGTAATCAGGTGTAAGCATATAATATAGATTACTAATCCAACCAGAAATCAGTTAACAAACAATAATTGAAAACCCAATCACAATTGCTAAACAAAAAGGGTTTCAGGTAATGAAGAAAGAAACTATGGGAGTGTGGTTTAGGCTATATTGATTCAAATAATAACTCAGATCAGAGGATGCGGATAATGCAAACAATAGGTGAATGGGGTGGGTAAAAGTGGGGCATTGGGACTGTAAGAGTGCTGGCAGCAACCATTAAAGTATAATACCACAAATTTGGAAGTTTTATGGACTCAAGAGTATAGTGAGGCAGTAATAAGAAATCAACAGCAATCTACTTGGTATTGGTGAAGATCAGCAACACTGTAGTATATATAAGACAACAACACTTTAGCAAAGGAAAACTCCGTTCAGTCTATGGTGGTGTGGGATGATGGCCTTTGTGATGCAGTTGACAGAATTTTCATGCATGCGTGGGATGAAGGGAACCTGATCCTGAATGAGTATGCGGTGTTTCCATCTCAGTAGGATGCAAACGCAGCAACTGTCGATGGAAAGGCGTCTGCAAACAAGTCTTTTTGTAAGTTCACCAGTATGGATGCTATGGGATGCCGCTTCTTGCCTGTATGCTGGAACAAAAAGTGGGACAATTCTAGGTGTGCCGACTCCTCGAATAGTCCTTCTCAGGGCCTTGGGAGGAGACCAATAAGCACCAAATGGGGTGATTATGAAGGGGATGCTTGGGACGGGGATGATGATATGACGCCTGTTGGTGAGGGTGCGTTGTTCACAACTCCGCAAGGTATGCAGCATGACGGAGTGACCACGAGCGACACTGAAAAATATATATATATATATATATATATATATATATATATATATATATATATATATATATATATATGTCTCAAGATGAAGTGGAAGGAACCGATGGTGGGGTTTATTGTCATGGGGTGTTTGTGGAATATCAGTCGCTTGGTTTGTGCATCTCATTGATTACCCTTCATCAGCGGGGGTTGGGTCTGATGGAGACAAGGTGCCTTTGAATGATTTGTTGGTGAAGTTAGTGTAAAATTCTCAACCTGAGCTGATCTCTCCAAATCTTAATCCTTTCCTAGGTATGAATGTTTGTTTGAATTCTGCAGCTCATATTTCTGTTTCTTCTCCTTGCTCTCCTTCCCATGCGAATTCATCCTCTTTGCATAGCTCAAAATCTATTAGAATGCTGGAATGCCATATATCGGAGGAAGGAGGTTTTGAGTTGGGTAGTGGGAAAGAGACCGTTGATTTGGAGGGATGCAAGAAAGACAATGACGTGGATATGTTTATTGAAAAGATGGGTTTTATTGTGAGTGACACTGACAGGAACAAGGTGAAACTTTCAAAATATTTTAGAATGTGTGGTGGAAGGAGTCATGGAAAGAAAGTGGAAAAAGGGGTAAAGGGCTCAGGAAGTTGTCTTTGGATATGAATGATGGAACTTTGGAAGTATCGGAGGATAAGATGAGGAG
The DNA here is from genome assembly GCA_025762735.1 of Platanus orientalis. Taxonomy (NCBI): domain Eukaryota; kingdom Viridiplantae; phylum Streptophyta; class Magnoliopsida; order Proteales; family Platanaceae; genus Platanus; species Platanus orientalis. The sequence continues at coordinate 7,121 of JAOXJP010232609.1, read as the reverse complement.
GTCCGGGAGGGTTTTGTCGACACTAGTGACTTAATGGAGATCTTATCTTGGAATGTGAGACGGCTAGGTGGTTTGGATAAAAGGAGACTAGTTCGGGCTTCTATTTAGGGTTCCTATCTTGATATTGTGGTCCTCCAAGAGACGAAAAAAGAGCTGATTCTTGAAAAACTTTTTCATTGGGTGTTGCGTGTAGACTTATCAGAGTGGTGTGTTGTGCCTGCTATTAGCACATCGGGAGGAATTCTGTGTGCTTGGAATTTGGTCAATGTGGGGAGAATTGAGGAGATTGTTGGAAACTTTTCCACATCAATTATTTTTAAGGATCTTCTTTCGGGTTAGGAGTGGATGCTTTCTGGGGTTTATGGGCCATCCTCGATTATTAATAGAGAAGAGTTTTGGGAAGAACTTAGAAGATTGCGGGGTAGGTGGACAGCGCCATGGGTGGTAAGGGTGACTTTAGTGTTATTCGTTTTGTCCATGAAGAAAATTTAGGAGGTGAATTACAAGAAGTATGAGGGATTTTGAGGAGTTTGTAAGATTTGGTAATCTTTGGGGCAGCCCTCTAACCAATGCCAAATATGCTTGGACGAATGGTCAAGATTGCCCGACAATGAGTAGACTTGATCGGTTTCTGGATTCTAGTGATTGGGAGGATGTTTATCCTAATTATTTTTAAGATGCTCTTCCAAAGCTGACATTGAACCATTGGTCAATTTTATTGCATCCCGTGGATTAGAGTTTTGGACCGAAGCCTTTTAGATTTGAAAACATGTGGATCATTCACCCCTCTTTCAAAGGTTTAGTGCATTCCTGGTGGAATGAGTGTGACATTGGTGGATGGGGATGATATTGTTTTATGAAGAAGCTCTCCTATGTCAAAGGTAAACTTTTAGAGTGGAAACTTTTGGCTCCTTAAATGATAACAAGAATAAGTTGGTTTTGAAGCTGTAAAGACTTGATGGGCTTTTGGAGAGTGTGGAGGGGAGTTTAGAAGAGCTGATGAGCATGAGAAGGGAGGTAGTAACCGAGTTGGAGCGGCTTTGAAAGCCTGACATAAAAAAGCCAAGTGTAAGTGATACGGCAGCCCTTTAATGGCTTGAGAAACATCAACCACTTTGGAAGCTTAAAGCTAAATTTCAGAAGAGGAGCATGAAGGCAGCTTGCTGTCCTCACCATTAGTTGATGTTTTTTTTTTCTTTCCTATTTTACTTTTATGTTTTTGAATTAAATTGGATGTAATGAGGCCACTAGAGCCATATTAGTAATTGTCTTAGGAATCTTTAGGAATTTTGTTTCATAATTTTTTTTTGACTGGCCGTATAACCCTCTTAGAGGGGTATTTTGGTCTAGTTTTGAAAATTTTATTATAAATAGTTCTTTAAACCTCTTTGTATGGAAGTTTTGGATTTGAATGAAGTAGACTTGGGTTTTATGTTCGTGGAGCTTGGTTCTTCTCTCTATCTATAATTCACAACTAGGTGAGTTTCTTCATATCTCTCTCTTATTCCTTTTTTCTCTCTTTTCTTCCATATTCTCCCACATCTTCCCATTTTCTTCTTTTTTGTTCTTCTTTATTTTTCTGCAACATCATCTCTTTAACCACTTTTCTTCATCATTTCTTTCATATACATCATCGTCTTAAATCTCCTTTTCCTTATTTCATATTTCCTTCTTGTTTTCTATTTGCTTTTCTACACTTTTTTTTGCTCTTGAAAATTTTCCAACAACATATGTTTTTCTAATTACTTTCTAATCAGTCCATAAAATTCAATTCCTTAAAAATCTAATCTTTTTACAACCCTACAAACACATCTATGTAATTTTTCCCAAAGTTCAAACCCTATTTCCAACCTTTCTTGAAGTTTTCTCCAATTCTTTTAAAAACCCTAACCAATAAACCCTCCTTTTCAACCGTACCTCCAAATACCCAATTTTTCTTTGAATTTTATTTTATAAAACTACATCCCCATATAAACTAGGGTGGGCGGCTGGGTGTCTCACCTTGTCCCAAATTTTTTAGGGTTTCAAAACTTAAAATCTCACAATTTGGGGATTTTGGGTCCTTTTCCAATTTCCCTCTTTCTTTAAATTCTCTTCAGTTTCTTTAATTTCTTGCTTCTAGTTCTTAATATAATCTTTCTAGAATTAAAAGATTGTGTTGTTGCAAGATTTTGTTAAAGATTTATGATTCTTTCTATTTATCATTAATTACTAATTCTTGTAGGGCCAATTCCAATTGGTATCCTACATCAAATTGGTATCAAAGCTTAAGGTTTTCCAGCTAATACTTATTAGTTGGGATACTTTCCATAATAACATAATTAGTTCTTTTGTTTTAGGGTTCTTTTAAAGTGCTTAAATTAATTTAGGGCATATTTTTAAGTTTCTAAATAATTTTAGGGCTATTTTAAAATTATTTTGGGGTTTTCTTCAAAGGGCTTCAGTGTGAGTAAAGACGTCATTCGATTATTTTCTTAAGACCCTCATCCCTTTTGGAGAATGAATCAAAGTCTCGGGGATCAGGATCGGCCACTACCGATCCTAATCCGATCCAGGATCGCCCGATCCAGTCAAAGATGGGCCGATCCCAAGCCGATTCCATGAAGGATCATTCGATCTCAGGCCTAGGATCGGTTTGATCACTTTAATCGGTCTTAGGTGATTATGTTTTGGGGTCCTTTCCAATAATTTTAGGCTAATCCTAAAATCCCTGGGGTCTTTTGAATGGATTTTCTAAAGCCCTAAATTCTTTGAGTAAGCTCTAAAATCTTGAAGTCCCCAAAGTCATTATGGTCCACACTGTGGCTACACTGTCTGTTATTGTGGATGGACATGTGAATGAGATACAAGCCATAAAGTAGGAAGTGACATAGTTAGCTGCTAGAGTGACAGGTCTTGAGACCAAGATGGATTCCCAGTTTGAGCAACTCATGATAGGAAAAGAGCGTATGCAAGTAGCAGGTTCATCTAACTCTACACTAGGTTCAAGCAAACAAGTTGATATTCCCTTTCAAAATGTTTCATTTACCGTGCAGCGTGACACGATGTCCCCCAGATAGTAGCTAGGACACAGAGTGATGATTCCACAATCCACATACCCCACACGAATTGAGGTTGATAGACACATCATAATAGATGTGCCTGAGTTCGATGATGACTAGGGTATGGATGCTTTCCTTGACTGGAAGTACAGAGTGAAGTCTTTCTTTAGGATGTATAAGGTCTCTGAAGTATGTAAATTGCAATTTACGGAGTCTAAGTTGACTGGGACAATTAGGATTTGGTGGAGCACATACAAGAAGAGTCATTCCAAGGTTGATAATGGTGAGATTAAGTTGACTGGGACAACTAGGATTTGGTGGAGCACATACAAGAAGAGTTATTCCAAGGCTGATAATGGTGAGATTACAACTCAGGGTGAGATGAAAATTGCTATGAAGAAGTGAGCCTAAGAGATTATAAGCAGATGGCCCATATTCAGCTATCACATCTTAGGCAAGGTAGTTCGAGTGTTGGCTAGTACACCAGGCAGTTTCAACACTTCGTCACCAGATCAGGCTTCAGATAGACTGATGAGATCCTCATGTCCATGTATAGACAGGGTCTCCACCCACAGATTTCGCAGGGTCTTTGCTACCAGTATTATTCCTCAGTTGATGAGGTTATTCAGGCAGCCCATTATATTGAGGATAATCTCCGGATCCACAGGAAGACCTATGTGGATGCCAGTCTCTCTTTGAGTAAATAGACTAGCAAAGTTTAGCAGACTAAGATATCTTCTCCACCTAGGACATCACATCAGTTCTCCTCATCACGATCTAGAGGCTCAGAGAGATCAGTATCTAAGCTAAAAGGGGATCAGTGTTACAATTGCAAAGGCTATGAACATCATAAATCCCAATGTCCTAACAAATTCATGGGGATTACAGAGAAAAGGCCAGTGGAAGAGGATTACTTGAAAGAAATAATTTATGAGTCAATTGAAGAAATGGCCTAAGGGGTCGAAGAGATTGAGGCAGAGGAGACTAGAGAAAGGGCAACCAAGGGATTCACAGGATTGATACAACCCATGTTCACTATATAGATGAAGAGTCCAGTGCAATTAAAGCCAAAATAGAAACGCTTAATTTTTCTATGCAAACCTACACCACATGATGGATAGGGAATCCTTGGAGCCACTATTAGTTGATGTTTTTTTCCTATTTTAATTTATGTTTTTGAATTAAATTGGATGTATTAAAGCTACTTGAGCCATATTAGTAATTTTCTTAGGGAGTTTTAGAAGCTGTAGGAATTTAATTTCATAATTTTCTAATTTTTTGGGTTTTTTTTTTTAAGGACTGGCCATACTTCCCTCGTAGAGGGGTATTTTGGTCAATTTTTGAAAATTTTATTATAAATAGGTCTTTAGACGTCTTTGTACAGGATTTGAAAGACATAAACTTGGGTTTTATTCTCGTTGAGCTTGGTTTATTTCTCTAACTCTCACAACTAGGTGAGTTTCTTTATACCTCTCTTATTCATTCTCTCTCTTTTCATTCCTATTCTCCCATTCCTATCTTATTCTTTCTTTGTCTTTATTTTTCTGCAATAACTTCTCTTTAACCTCATTTTTTCATCCTTTCTTTCATACACGCCATCATCTTGAATCTCATTTTCCTTATTTCATCTTTCCTTCTTGTTTTCTATTTGCTTTTATACACTTTTCTTTGTTCCAGAAAATTCTCCAACAACATATGTTTTTCTTAATTACTTTCTAATCAGTCCATAAAAATTAAATTCATTTAAAATTTAGCCTTCCTATTACCCTACAAACACGTCTATATAATTTTCCTTAAGGTCTAAACCCTATTTCCAGCTTTGTTGAAGTTTTTCCAATTCTTTTTAAAACCCTAATCAAGAAACCCCTCCCTTTCAATCGTACCCCCAAATATCCCTTTTTTCTTTGAATTTTATTTTATAAAACTACATCCCCATATAAACTAGGGTGTGCGGATGGGTGTCCCACACTGTCCCCAATTTTTTAGGTTTCAAAATTGAAATCTCCCAATTTGGGGATTTTGGGCACTTTTCCAATTTCTCTTTTTTTTCTTTTAAGTTCTCTTCAATTTCTTCAATTTTTTGTTTCTAGTTCCTAATCTAATTTTTTTAGAATTAAAAGATTGTGTTCTTGCAATATTTTTTTAAAGATTTGGGATTCTTTCTATTTATCATCAATTACTAATTCTTGTAGGGCTAATTCCAATTGGTATCCTACGTCAGTAAGTTGCTTAAGGGGATGGCAACACAAGTTTCTTCCATAAGATCGCTAATGGGCGGAAGAGGAAAAATATGATTTCTAGCTTGATTATGGAAGGGGAGGAGGTTATGAATTTTGAGAACATTACTAATGAATCCATTTCCTTTTACGCTAATATGTATAAAAAAGATACCATCAAGTGCCCCAAAATTGAAAATCTATTTGATAGTCAGATTCCTAGTGATCTTTCTCTTGCACTAGAGAAGCCGTTTAAGGAGGAAGAAGTTGAGGCTGTTATCTTTGGGATGGGGGGTCAAAGCTCTAGGTCCAGATGGATTTTCCATGCTTTTCTTTCAAGAATGTTGAAATATCATTAAAGAAAGAAAACCTTTTGAAGGTGTTCAGGGAGTTTTATGAAAGGGGAAGAATGAACAAATCTATGACATTGAATTACATTGTCTTAATTCCTAAAAGGGAGGATGCTAGGGAGTTGGGTGAATACAAGCCTATAAGTTTGATATGCAACTTACACAAAATCATTGCCAAAGTTCTATCTTTGAGGTTGAGAAGGGTTATTGGATTCTTGGTGTCTTCTACTCGAGGTGCTTTTATTCAAGGAAGGCAGATCACTGATAGCATCTTGATTGCTAATGAATGTGTGGATGTGAAAAAGAGAGCTAGGGAGAATGAGGTGGTGCAAGTTAGATATGGAGAAGGTGTATGACAGAGTTGATTGGGATTTCCTGGTGTGGGTGTTGAGAAAGAAAGGTCTTGGGGAGAGATGGATCAAGTGGGTGGAAGGATGCATTAGGGCACCTTTTTCTCGTTGTTGATTAACGGAACCTCCAAGGGGTTTTTTAAATCATCTCGAGGGCTGAGATAGGGTGACCCTTTGTCCCCTTTCTCTTTTCTCTCGTGGCGGATGGGTTAAGTGCGATTTTAATGAAGGTGGAGCAAGCTCATTTGGTGGAAGGTTTTGTTATAGTGGATGATAGGGATATAACACCATTCAAACTAAAACGAACCCATAGAAATCGAATGATTCTGTTAGACAATAAATCCTTATTTGTCTCTTGAATAATCACAATATCAGGATTGTAGTTCTGAATTAAAGCTCGAACAAGCCTTCGCTTATTAAAGCCACCCAGCCCACGCACATTCCAAGAGAGAAGCTTCATTGTTTAACTTTAGACAAAACCCTATTAGACCTCTTTGACTTCTGTTCCAACTCTTCTGCTTTCCCATATTTTATGTCTCGAGCAAGTTTCCGTATCTCCCTAGCACCTTTGTCCCCCTTCTTATCTCTTAGAAATTTAGATAGCCTCACCTCATATCCTTCACTGTTGCTCACTGTGAAACCCAACCTATCAATAAATCTGTCAACCTCCTCTTCACTACAGTAACCATCATCTCTCTCCCTTATCTCATCTTGACCCATCTTCACTTCCCCTTCCTCCCAACCTCAGCATACCATCTTTCCATCAGGTTGAGGACCATGAGCAAATGAGGGACCTAGAAGAGAGAGACGAGGAGAAGAGGCTTCGTGCTTAGGTAAAAAGGAATTCAGACGCTCATTCATACCTTGGTTTTAGATGGCATAGGAGAATTCCACAAAAATTCTACGGAAAGGCTATTCTTAGCCGCTTAGTCATGGTCAGATGAAACCATAGATCAAAAACTTGGGATCGGGATCGGGATCGGACCTGAGCGATCCCGATCCGATCCAGTCAAGGATCGGCTGATCCACTGCGGATCGGCCAGCAGCCGGATCGCCCTAAAAAAAAAAAATCAAAAAAATCAAAAAAAATTTTAAAAACTTTATTATGTTAGTTAGAGCCTATCTACCTTATTTCTAGTCCAAAAAATTATTATTTTTAACATG
>JAOXJP010232608.1:0-24470 GCA_025762735.1 Platanus orientalis | reverse complement strand
AAGCAAGTAGGTCAGTGGTTCGTAATTAATAGGTGAAGATGGGTTTGGAACCCAGGTCTGTGGTATGAACCCCCACAGGCTTTACCAACCTAACAAGCTGGCATCTTCAAAGAACTTGTGATGCGGGACAGCCTAGGTTCGGCTTAACTTGGCTTATAAAGAACTAAAGAAATTAGGAATCAATCGCACACAAGTCGAACTCAAGTCTGATTTGGAGAATTAAATAACCACAAGACATTCAGCAACAATTATTCGAAGGATGAAAGGATTAAGCCTTCAACTGAGAGTTCTAATTAAGCCGAACAAGTAGTTGATCTCTGATAACAGAATGAGTCCTCTCAAGATAATCAGATTATAGTCATGAAATATAAGCTGTAAGGGCTGAAATTAATACGGCAGGTTGTGGTTTAGGAGATGACAAAACAGAACTGTAAATGGGCTTAATAAGGTTACAGGCTGAGCTAAAGACAAGGAAACACAGGGATTAAAATAAGGTACATCAATGGATGGAAGAGCAGGGAATTTCTGGGTTTAGAGAGAGAGGGTATTAAGGGAACTCAGAGATTTGGGTTTAAAGCAGTCCAGATATGAGAGAATACCATAGTCACAGTTATTTGGAATAATCTGGAACAGCAACTTTAAAGAAGAATTGTGAATAAAAACTAAACAAAAGGCCTGAGGTTCAGGTTTAAAGGCCACAACTACAACACACGTTTCAGGTGTATCAGCAGTGCTGAAGTCCTCCAAGGAAAGGTTCTATCAGTCCACTCGATAGCCAATCTGATGGTTTAGGGTTGTGGTCTCAGAATAGGAATTAAAAGGGAACTATAAAACTACTGTAGGGTGTATCAAAGATGGGTTTTGGTCTGCTGATTTGAAAAGGGTATAAAAGGATTAGGGGACTGCTTTAAGGTGACAAATAAAGTTTCTTGGATTTTAACAGCAAGGCAGAGGCTAAGGGAGAAGGTTACAGGTTTGGGTTTTGCAAGACAACCTTCAAGGAGGGTTCTTGATCGAAGTTGCAGGGTTTTTAGATGGAGAAAACAACAAACCAAACAGGGGAAAACAAAGAAGAAGAAAGAGAGAAAATAATAGAAGAAGAAGGGATATTACCTGGTATGAAGGAGTTTCACCACCAAATCAGGGAAGTCTTGGAGTCTCACCATGGAAAATCTAACCAGTCGCAGGTTAGGAGGGAGAAGAAGACCAGCTGTGGGTTTTCTTTAAAAAAAAAAAAAAAATCTTTGTTCATTGCATAATTCTCTTACATGTCAATAATCCCTCCTTATAGACTCAACACTAAAAAAATAAGAAATTTCTAAAAGAGGAAACTCCACTTTATTGGACTCTTAACAACGACTTCCTAAGACTGACTTTCCAGGAAGAAAATAGAAAGAAAAAAAATCCCAAATCGTGTCCTCTTTTGGGGCTGACAACCAACTCTTTCTAACATAACTTGAAAGTTACTAGAATAAACAAAAACAAAAATTGAAAGGACTCGCATGTATAACAGTAAAATAACCCAAAAAGGACATTACTACTAAACTAAAGCTTCCGTAAGATATAGCAAAGGTGATTCCCATGGTTGTCCACGTGTGGGCCCCACCATGGCACATGTGGGCCCCACTTGATCTTCCATGTCTGCATTAACTTGGCATCAGAGCTACACTTGACAGAGAAAAGCACCAACACAGTCGTTGATGGTAGCAAGGCTGTACAACCGACTGTGACAGTCGTACAGACTACAGACAACCCTAAGGTCAGTCATGGTGGTTTCTATTTTTAGTGGATCTTGATTGTAGACAAATTATTAGTTGTAATAGTAGTAATCTACTGCATTTGGGGTTTGTAATGGAGAGGAAGAAGAAGAAGAAGAGAAGAGAATACGGATTGAGGCGAATATATGTATAGAGAGCTTAGGTCTCTCACATACTTTTTTTTTTGATGGGTAACGATCAACTTTATTAGAGAAAAAAACAAGTTACAAGCAAGAAACCGGGCAAAAGAAAACTATACGAAGAACAACAGGCCAAACTAAAATCACAATCTACTGTTCGGAAGATGATTTCCTGAAAAAAAAAAACCTCCCTCAGCCCCACTCCCACTTGGCCAATTTGTCAGCAACGTCATTCTTCGACTGGGGAAGAAGGATCAAATCAACTTGAATGTCTTTAAGAAGAAATCTAGACCCGCACAAAATGCACAAGATGCCAAGAACCCACTGCCTTCCCATAAGCCCAGCATATCACCGTACTTGAGTCACCTTCAATCATACACTCCGCTAGCCTTCTTTTTTTAAGCATGCAAAGACCTTTTAGAAGGCTAATCTGCTCCGCTTCTATTGAGCCACAAGTTTCCAGAAACCCACACACAGCAAACAGTACTTTGCCCTGAGAATCTCTAGCAACACACCCAAAACCAGTCGGCCCAGGATTCCCAACAGAAGAGCCATCAAAATTTAGCTTCACCTTTCCTTCCACTGGCGGACCCCACCCTTTTTCAAGAAAACCATCCTTATAAGGAGAAAAGGAAATGCAAGCCACCCATTCCAACATAAAAAGTATTCGAGGATAGATCCTTGAACTCATTTGTAACCATAAGCTAGGAACCCTCCTCGCAAAGAATATAGTCAACGACTTCCTTCACTGACCTCTTCTTTTCTTAAAAAATTCTTCTATTACGCTCCTTCCAAATGCCCCACAAGGTTTCTTGAAGAACAACTGCCATAAGGAATCTACTCGCACTCCTCTAATACCACCTCCCCATTGTCTCACAAGGTCAATTATAGATTCGGGCATTACAAAAAAAGAAAAAAAGAAAAAAGAAAAAGAAAGGGAAGACATAAAGGATCTCCATATTGCTGTGGCAGTCACAATGAATAAATAAATAACTTTCTGACTCCACATTTTTACGACAAAGACCACACTTAGATGGAGAGAGGGCCATATAGGGGCGCCTTCATTGTAGCATGTCTGAAGTATTTATCTAGCCAAGAGTAGCCCCCTCAAAGTAGGCTTTAAGTCAAGGAGGAGCCACAGAATTCAATATTTTGAGACGTGGGAAAAGTGTGTTAACCTCGTGAGCACAAGAAAGAATGAAGAAGAAAGATTTAGACATGAAATTCCCATCCAATGAAGGACTCCAAACCCTTAGATCTTGGTCATCACTTGAGATATATACGTCCTTAAGACTCTCTGTTAGAAGCCCTACATAATTGACTTCCCACTCATAGAGTGAAGGAATTTATGTGTTGAGGGTATTTATGTCATTCTATAATTAAGTATATAGACTATTATACTGGTATATGAACTCTTATGAATGAATACTTTTTCGTGTGGAGAAATCACATACTCTCATACAATTAACCTCAACCTTTGTATTTCTCTCTCTCTTTCTCCACTTTCTCATCTTTTTCTCTTTGGTTTTTCCAGATTACAGGTGTTGCAAGTGTTCAAGTTAGAGATCTTGGACAAATAATAAGTTCTTGTTTAGACCTGAAGAAAAATGGGACAAAATGTCAACAACTAATGCATTTTTTTTATGAGACTCGAAATAAATGAGGATATGATGACTCTAGAGTAGCACTTCCCCACCAAAGGTCCTTTCAAAATTTGAATTTTCTACCATTACCTAACAAGAATCGGATATGAGGATAGAAAAGATGACTCACTTGAACAATATGTTTCCACATGAGGGAATGGGGAAGAGATAACATGACTTCAACACCACATGTTCTCATCCACCATGTATTTGCTGAGAATGATGGATTGCCACAAGCTCCCATACACTGACGTGAACCTTCACAACCATTTCCCTAATAAAGTTGTGTTTCACTGCTTTAATCTGCGAATACCCAGCCCCCCATGCTCCATGGGTTTAAAGGCCTCACTCCATTTCACCAAACGATCCTTCTTTTCTCCATTCCCCTCCCACAGAAAGTCCCTTTGCAACTTCTCAATCTCCCTCACTACCTTAGAAGGCTTCTTGAACAGGGACATGTAATACGCATGGATATTTTCCAAAGAGGATCTTATCAAAGTAATTCTCCCGCTCAATGATATATAAGATGCCTTACACATAGCCAACGTTTTGGACACTTTCTCCACTAATGTGTCCTAGAAATATAAGGACTTAGGCCGGCCTCCAAGAGGGAGAGACCCAAATACTTCAAAGGCCGTGACCCCACCTTGCATTCCATAATGTTAGCAAACTCCCCTAGTTGGTTCTCCTCCACATGTATGCCCAACATAAAAGACTTATCCATATTTATTTTAAGCCTCAAAATAGTTTCAAAAATCTTCAAGCACATCCTTGTGTTTATGATATTGTCCCTACTAGCCTTGAAGAAGAGGATGTTATCATCTTTGAACTAAAGATGGGACACCATCAACTTATGATCCCCCACCATAAAGCCTTCCACCAATCTAACCCCTTTCGCCCTTTGCAAGATAGCACTTGCCCATCAGTCACAATAGAAAACAAGGAGGATAAAGGATTTCCTTGCCTTAGCTCCCTAGAAGATGTAAAAAAATCTTTAGAACTTTCATTCAACAAAATAGAGAAGAATGGGAACTTGATACACCCTTTTATCTATCTAATCCATCTATCTCCAAACCCTTTTTTTCTCAACACCCAAAACAAGAAATCCGAATTAATTTAGTTGTATGCTTTTTCCAAATCCACTTTATAGACTACTTCTTTCTCCCTAGACTTTCTTCTCACATCCACACACTCATTAGCTATCAAAATCCCATCTGTTATCTGTCTTCCCTTAATAAAGGCACCTTGCGTACTTGAGACAATTTCTCCGATCTCCTCCTGTAGACGGACCGACAACACCTTTGAAATGATCTTGTATAGGCTAGTCACTAGAATAATGGGTCTATAGTCCACCAGATCCCTCGCACCATCTATTTTTGGGATTAAAACAATGAACGTCGATTTCATAGCTATGTTTAGTTCTCCTCTCTCATGGAATTCCATAAACACCTTCATGACATCATCCTTAAGAAGCACCTAATACTCTTGGAAAGAAAAAAAAAACATAGGAAAACCATCCACCCATGGGGCTTTGGCTTAATTCATTGCTAAAATGGAATCCTTCACTTACTTTATATTGAATGGTTTTTCCAAAGCCTCCACCATTTCCTTAGGTAGTTGAACCCCAATCAGATTATCAATAAATTGCCTTCTCACATTCTTCTTTGAGTATAGATTCTTGAAATAACTAATCGCTTCCCTAGCAATATCTTCAAAGTTTTCCACCACCTCCCCATGCACGACCAACTTAGGAATAAGATTTTTACTTCTCCTTCGATTAGCCACTTTATGGAAAAAATTCATCTTTCTATCCCCTTTTTTTCAGCCACTTACACTTTGCCTTTTGGTGCCAAAATTTTTTCCTTTGACTTTAATAGTGTCTTCATCTCGGTCAAAAACTTCTCTCCACCATCCCATTTGATCTCCTTTCCTCCTTAATATTGAAATCAATAAACTGCAATTCACCCCAAATTATATTCTTTCAATCGTGAATCCTTCCTAAGGTTTTTCTGTTCCACTCTAAGTTTGGTTTTCACATGATTAAGTTTCTGCATAAAACAAAAGCCTCCCCATCCTCCAACATCACACTCTTACCACCAAGTCTCCACTAGCCCTTTAAAGGAGGGGTGAGTGGCCCACATCTTCAAATCTGAACGGTTTAGGGCTAAAACTTCTCCTGATTGTGTTAAGCATGATCAGCCAATGGTCCGAAGTAAGCTTTGGATAGGCTTCATGATAATAATAGGGATAATGATCCTTCCAATCCCTTGACACCAAGAATCTGTTTAATCAGCTTAAAGTATGATTTTCCTGCCCATTAGTCCACATATATTTAGCATTAGAAAGAGGACTATCAATCAAACCACCATGCCGAACAAAAGAATCAAAGTGCCTCGTACTCCTAGTAATTCTTCCTTCAGTTTTTTTCTCATGAATAAACCGGATGACATTAAAATCCCCCCAATTACCCGCAGAACTTCCCATCTTTCTTTTAAACAATTCAGCTCTATCCAAAATTCAAATCTATTTGTGGTAGAAGCCGGTCCATATACACCTGTAAACATCCAAGTAACACCCACCATTAAATCTTTGAGGGTAAGAGTACATACAAAATGCATAGTATTTACTAGTATACCCTATTACATGAGAAAGACCAATATACCACTGCACATGTACATATACAGCTCCATATGCCATACTTGTATTCATCCACTCCCCATCGAGCTGGTATGTAGATGTCACTCATACCAAGCTTACCAACAATCTTGCTAAAGCTAGGACCATTTAGGCCTTTAGTAAACAAATCAGCCAGTTGGTATTTTATCTTTACAAATGGAATACATATGTACCCAGTATGAAGCTTATCTTTGATAATGTGCTTGTCAACTTCAATGTGCTTCATTTTATCATGTTGAATGGGGTTATGGGCAATGCTAATGGTTGTTTTGTTGTCACAATATATGGTACATGGGTCCTTGTGTCACAAAGGCTAATTCCTTCAACATACATTGAATCCACAAGAGCTTAAATATCCCATGAGCCATAGATTGGAATTCAGCGTCCAGGCTAAATATCACTATTATTGGCTGTTTCTTGTTGCGCCAACTGAATTGGTTACCACCCACAAATGTACAGTAACCTAAGGTGGATCTTTCGTTTACCATTTATCTTGTTTAGTCTGCATTAGTGAAGGCCTTAACTCTAAGATTCCATTGTCTATTATTTAGAAGATATGCCTGGATTTTAGTTCAAGTAGCAAGCAATTGATACACTACCTTAAGATGTATGGTGGTGGTAGTATGCATGAATTGACTCACAAACCCAACTGCATAGGAGATGTCGGATCTAGTTAAAGAAAGGTAGATGAGTTTACCCAATAGCCTCTGATAGCTCCATACATCAATTAATTAGTCATCGTTGTCATCCTGAAGCTGATGATTAAGATTAATAGGTGTCTCATATGGTCTGCAACCCAACATTCTAGTGTCCTGAAGAAGATCTCAAACAAATTTCCTCTGTGATAGGAAGATGTCCTTTTGGATAAAGCAACTTCAATCCAATGAAGTATTGTAGGTGATCTAGATCCTTAATTTCGCACTCCTTCCTCATAAGGCTCTTCAGGTTACTTCACACTAATCGTTCCCAGTGACTGTAATGTCATTCACATAAATGATGCAAGCTATCACTCTATCATCTTGATGCTTAACAAATAAGGTGTAATCATTATATCCATTATTGAGTATAGCACTTTGTAATCTCTCAAACCTTGTCCTAGGAGACTGTTTTAGGCCATATAGTGATTTTTTAAGTCGACACACCTTCCCCTTGTTGCCGGCATGGAGCAAGCCAGGAGGGGGTTTCATATTTGATTTTTTCGTATCCCCATGCTAGAATGAATTCTTGACATCTAGTTGAAGAAGGGGCCATCTTTGATTAGTTGCAATAGATATTAGGATCTGTATGGAGTTCATTATAGCCACAAGAGCAAATGGGTGTAACCTTTAGCCACCAAATTGGCCTTGTAGCTTTCCACTGCCCCATATTGCTGTAGCTTCACTGAAAATATCCATTTGCACCCTACTGGCTCTTTTCCTTTTGGTTAGTCATTCATATCTCATGTACTAGTATTTTCCAATGCTTTCATTTCTTCTTCCATAGCTTTGCCCTATTATGGCTGAGAAAGGACTTGAGATACACTGCATGGAATAGAAATGGAGGACAATCAGGTAGAAAGGCTCCAAATGAAGGAGATAGAGAGAAAGAGAGTCATAGCAAACTTGATTAGCAATGGGATGTTGAGTGCACAAGCTAATTCCCTTTCTTTGGGCAATGGGAAATATAAATCAGATTGAATGTCAACAACGGTGTTAGAAGTTGTACCTGGAGAAGAGGAGACATCTTGTGGAGGCACATGAGGTTCTCGAGTGTTTCTCTGTCTTCTTGAGTACACCTTTGAGAAGTCTTTTTGTTTGGTACTACTACTGGCTCCCCCTCCCTGACCACCACCTTTACCAAGCTTGCTTCCACCATCATTGCCACAATTAAAGAAGTAGGGAGGAATAGGTAAGGGAAGAGATGACTCTTCTTAACACATACTCTTCCCTCGAAGATGAGTCTGCGCAGCAGAAAATAAGGGCACTGACTCATCAAAGGTACATCCTGTAGTCACTCTCTAAAGCTGTGAATAAACATTGCTTATGAAGGAAGACTTTCGTTGATCTTTAACTGGCTAATATTCAGGACTAGAACCTGAAAGAAACTTGACTACTTGAAACACTTCTCGTTGCCTCTTCAGAACTTCAAGATCATTGTATAGAGGTTGATAAACCGTGAGATCTTCCCACAACCCTCTAAAAGAATTATATTATTCACCCTACTATAACTTAAAGATGTTTTCATTCAGCTGATACATTGTTGAAATATTCTTACCAAAAGATTAAGTGATGTAGGACAGCCTTTGGATTCTGGATTTGAGAATCTAGAATTGAACTACAAGGAATAGCGGTGGGTTGAATAGAACTAATGAAGAAGATATAATGTCAAGAAGTAAGACAATTTTTTAAGAATAAGAAGACAAAGGAAGAAGAAATAAGAAGGATTTAACAGAAGAAAGAGAAACTTTACCTATGATCACCTAGGATTTCACATGGTTGAAGCTTTCAACTAAATTGAACTTTTATTCATTCATAAAATTTTCTGCATGTTTAATACCACTATATCTTCTCCATTTATAGGCAAACTTGGAAATCCTAAAAGATTCTTAATTAAATTAAAGCTCTAAAAAATACAAATTTCGTTACCCTCTGATACCCTGCCAATATTTGGCCATAACTTTTCTGAAACATATTAGATTTGCAAGATCTTGGTCTCGTTGGAAAGGTAACTAAATAGCTTTTCAAAAGACACCAAAATCAGGACAAATGGTTAAGTTTTGACCTCCCAAAAAGGTCTAAATAACAGTGACAAAAATCAGAATTTTCACTTTCTAAAAATTAAATAAAATCTATTCTATTTAAAAATATTTAAAATCCCTTAATTTGACTGAAAGAAACCTAACCTAGATTAACTCAAAATTACCAGAAGTAAAAGAATGTTGCCAAATAAAAATTTGGAACAAAAAATATCCTACAACTGGAATCTGAATTTTTCATGGGACGGGCTTTTGAATTTGGCCCTGTCGTGAGGTGGAACATACAAAAGGCTCAGAATTTCTAGACAAGGCTGGATCAATAAGTCTCCTTGTGAAGTATCTCATACTTCAGTTGTTTTTGGAAGCATGACATTTGTACTTGTGGCTTCATGCTATTCTTAATGGATGTCATGACGAGATAATTCTTTCTTAGCCAGTCATAATCCCTGGAATCTTGAGATGGAGGATCTTGTGTTAAAATTTTTGGCTTATATTAGATCTATTGAATATGTTGACCAATTGTGCCTAAAGGTGGTAATTTGCACCATTTTATGTCAAAATATTCTGTATCCCTATGCTAAGGGACTGATTGGATCCTTTTTTAATATCTTGAAGTAGCCAATGATTGACTCAGAATCAGCACAGAATTATATGATACACAGACTTGTATTAATGAGTTAAAACAATCCTTCAAATATGCAAATGACAACTAATCAGAAATGAAACTCAGAAACACGTTAACATAAAGCGATCAATGTATTAAATTCTATTATTAACACAGATTCTTGGACTGTTAAAACACTTTGCCCTTAAAGAACCTACCAACGTGTTACTAATGATCAACTTTCAGATACCAAAATAACTACATACAGTCCACCATCAACACACACTTCATAATCTTTTTCTTTCCTTTGTTTCCTAAAGGAAAGTAGCACATTCAACAGATCTACTAACATTGCAATAACAAACAACCATAATAGTTGCTGCACAACTAAATAAAAGGACGAAAAAAAGTTATTGCGTATCAGAAGATCTCTTATCTTTGTTGATTAGATTTCGTTGTTGCATCATCAAATAAAGGAAGGAAAAGAAGATATACCCAATCAGAAGTTCTCCCTTCTCTGTCTACCAGATCTCCATGTACAGTAGGTATAGCTGCAGAACAAACCAAGTAAGATATACCCAATGAGAAGTTATCCCTTCTCTGTCTACCAAATCTCCACCTATGATAGGTATAGCTGCAAATCAGAACCCACTTGGTGTTGAAGTATATTATTTTGTGCATCTCCTAGTTGGAATACCTGTATACACAGTAGATGTATGTATTTGAAGGTATTGATGAAGAAGAAGAGGAAAAAGAGAGAGTGTGAGAGAGAAATAGATTGAGTTAACTGTATGATTCTACTTGTCTCATACGTTGGTATTTGTATTAATGATATATTTGTATACAGTACATATGGTATACCAAAGGTATGGGTGTATAATCCCCTTATTACATAAATACCCTTAGATACAATACTTCAATACTTTCCCTCAAGTTGGAGCATGAATATCTACCATGCCCAACTTGTTGATTATGTCATGAAGCCGCATCTTGGTAACACCTTTGGGTAGTACATCGGCTAACTGCTGGTCCGTAGTAACAAACGGAGTACAAATCACTTCACATAATATCTTTTCTCTGATAAAGTGTTGGTCCACTTAAATGTGCTTGGTCCAATCATGTTGTGCATGATTATGGGAGATACTAATGGTTGACTTGTCATAGTACAAGCTTATAGGAGTTTATACTTCGTACCCAATCTCATGAAGTTGAGTCTTTAACCAAAGAGCTTCAAAATTCCATGAGCCGTTGGCCTATATTCTGCTTCAGCACTAGATCTTGCAACTATAGATTGCTTCTTACTTTTCCATGTCACAAGATTCCCACCAATAAAGGAGTAGTAACCTGAGGTTGATCTTTTATCCGTGAGTGATCCTACCCAGCCTGTATCTGTATAGACTTCAACTCTCACATAGCCATTCGAAAAAAACAGACTTCTTCATGGAGCCGACTTCAAATACCGCAATATATGGAAGGTAACCTCTAGATGAGGTGTTCTGGGTGCATGCATGAACTGGCTAGCAAAGTTAGTTGCAAATGCGATATCTGGTCGTGTGAGTGCAAGATAGATCAATTTCCCAACAAGTCGATGATATCTTTCCGCATCAATTAATGGCCTTCCATTTTGATCATTCAGCCCATAGTTAGCTTCAATAGGAGTATTTGTAGGTCTAATCCCCAATTATCCCATCTTAGTAATTAAATCCAGAATATACTTCCTCTGAGATATGAAGATACCTCTCTTGGAACGAGCTACCTCGAGGTTTAGGAAGTAACGTAAGTTACCCAAATCCTTTACTTCAAATTCACTACTTAAATGAGACTTCAGCTTGTTTACTTCTTCTGGATCATCTTCTGTAGCCACTATATCATCCATAGACACAATAATTGTCGTGGCCCCCTTCAATGCATGCTTAACAAAAAAAGGTGTGATCAGCTTGGGATTGCTTGCAGCCAACTTTTGTTAAATTGCTACTGAATCTCTCAAACCATGCCCTTGGCGATTGTTTGAGCTCATACAACACCTTAATTTGCACACCTTACCTTCACTTCTTGAAATTTTAAAACTTGGAGGTAGCATCATGTACCCTTCTTCATGTAAGTCGCCATGAAGAAATGCATTCTTCACATCTAATTGCCAAAGTGGCCATTCCTTATTGACAACAACAAATAATAACATCTAAATTGAATTCATCTTGGCTATTGGTGTAAAGGTCTATTGGTATCAGAGCCATGAGAATCTGTTAAACATAGTGTTGAACTATTTTATTAGGGGATTTTATGTAATAAGGGTATTATATACCCGTATACCTTTGGTATACCATATGTATTGTGTATACAAATACATCTTAATATAAATACCAATGTGTAAGAGTATTAGACTCATACGGTTGCCCAATCGTGTTCTCTCTCTCATTCTCTCTCTTCTCTCCTCGTCTTCCTTTATTCTTTAACGTATACAAATCCACACCATAAATAAGACTTCCAACTTGGTATCAAAGCCATTGGAAGTGATCGGAGCATAATTAGACATCACTACGTAGGGGGAGGATGCTGTGTTAGCATATCCATACGCTAGCGTCAACAGGGCTGTGCGTTGTCCCCAACTGAAAGTTTAGGGTTTTGATAGATCTCGTTCTCCTGGTAACTATGGTGATATGAAATGTTTCAGATCGATTCCTTTAAAAGGAATGATCGTTTTTTGGTGGAAAATCTATTGGGACAAATCCCATTTCATTTCGTTTTAATTTGAGGAAGTTTATGTGTTTTTCGTCCAACAGAGTAGGTGACGCCTAGAATAGTTTGTGAGCCATATTTGGCTCAATTTTTGGGACATCAGATCGATTCCCTTAAAAGGAGATGTCATTTTTTGGTGAGGAATCCATTTTTTTTAATAATTAACTTTATTAATAAAGAAAAGGAAAAAAAACTAAAATACAACAGCAGGGGGAAACACCCTAAAGACGGCCCTCAGGAATACAATTTCCAGAAAAGAACATATGGGAATTCACTCCCCAATTAGCTAATTTATTAGCCAAAACATTCTGACTCCTGTTGATATGAGACAAAGAAATAGAATACAAGGACATAAGCTCTCTAATCTCATAGATGATTTGAGCCAAGTGCTAGGAGCCCATACTGGGACCATTTCCCCAACTCACCACCACTGCCGAATCACCCTCCACCTCACAACCCCAGAACTTCATCCGATTTATCTCTCTTAGCCCCATTAAAAGGCTATTTGCTTTAGCTTGAATGACATCACACACTCCTAAGGGCCCACAAATAGCTTTAATCACATTGTGATCGTGATCCCTAATCACATATTCGAAGCCAACTTTACCCAGGTTGCCTTTGAAAGCTCCATCAAAGTTCATTTTGAAGCCTTCCACTTTAGGAGGAATCCAAGTTTTGACCGGACGGATTCTTCTTGCATGGTTTGCGATTAAAGATGAGACCCAATCTTGCAAGAAGAGAGAAGGGGAAAAACCTTGAAATTCCTTGAGCACTAAAAGCCAATTCCCCATCTTTCGCACAATGCTATCAATAACATCCTCTTTCGGAATGCATTTCTCTTCCCAAAGCGGCCTATTCCTTTCCTTACAAACCCCCCACATGATTGTATGCATCAGACTGTCCCAGAACACCCTAACCCAATTCCCTTTCCCCCCTCCATGCCATTGACTAACAAAGTCTTTGATATCATTCGACCATACATGAGTTTTCCCCATTGTAGAGAAAAAATAATTCGAAATAGCCGAGGAAAAATTGCAATGAATGAATAAATGAGTAGAGAATTTGCAATCATTCTTGCACAAGATGCACCACTAAGGAGAGAGGGCCATATTAGGTCTCCTTTTTTGGAGAACATCCGTAGTATTTATATGATTAAGCACTGTTGACCACAAGAAGGCTTTCACCATGGGGGGAGCTTTTGGGTTCCAAATCCTCTTAGCCAGAAAGGATAGGTCAAAACTTTAGGTTGGAATTAAAGCTTTAAAAAAGGACTTGCTAGAGAATAACCCCGATGATTTGAGGGTCCAAACCCTCTTATCCGGAAAGGAATTAGAAATGAATGTAATCTCTAATTTAGACACCAAAGGAGCAAGGTCAACCTCCCAATCAAGTAAATCCTTTTTGGATTTTAAATTCTAGGAGGGACCACTAAGAGAAGGGGAAATGACCTCAGCAATAACTACATCTTTTTTAGAAGACAACATGAAAAGACGTGGTTGAGCAATGGATAAGTATCTATCCTCCCACCAGAGGTCGCTTTAGAATTTAATCAACTTACCATTGCCCACCACTAGACGAATATGGGAAAGAAACAACGGATACATTTTAATAATGTCTCCAAATCAAGGACATAGAAGGGGAAGGACGATGAGAGCAATCCCAACCATTAGGATCCATACCATATTTTTTGTGAATAAGGGATTATCGAAGACTGCCCTCCTCATTAAAGAATCTCCACAGCCATTTCCCAAGCAGAGCTAAGTTCCTCTTATTTAGATGTCCAAGGCCTAATCCCCCATACTCTTTTGGTCTATAGACATCGTCCCATTTCACTAAATGGTCCTTCTTTCCCTTTCCTCCTTCCCAAAGAAAGTTCCCCTGATACTTTTCTAGATCCCTGCTCACCTTCCTTGGCATTTTGAAAAGCGACATATAATAAACGGGCACATTAGCTAGAGTTGCCTTAATCAGAGTGATTCTCCCCCCCTCCTAGATATATATAGGACTTCTTCCATCCCGTCAGTCTTCTGTTAAATCTTTCCACTATAGGGTCCCAGAAAGAAGTTGCTCTAGGATTACCACCTAATGCCATTCCCAGGTATTTAATAGGCCATTGTTGAACCTTACAGCCAAAAATGTTTGCATAAGATTGTAATGTTGACTCCTCCACTTCAATCCCTACCATACTAGATTTAGCAACATTGATTTTGAGTTCCGATATACTTTCAAAATTTTTTGAGATGAAATTCAAGTTAGCAACTTGATCATTGCTTGCTTCCACAAAACAAATGGTATCATCTGCAAATTGCAAGTGGGAAACCGATGGACCCGTTTGGCTACTTTTAAAACCCCGTATTAGCCCCACATCTACTCTTTTGACATTAGAGCACTGAACCCATCCGCAACCAAGGTAAAAATGAAAGGGGACAGGGGATCCCCTTGTCAAATACCTCTAGAAGAAGGGAAAAAACCTTTTGAAACACTATTTATCATTACAGAGAAATGAGGGTGATCAAGACACCCCATAATCTACCGAATCCGCCTATTTCCAAAACCTTTTTTTTTTTCCAAAGTCCAATGAAGGAAATCCCAATCCACTCTATCTTAGGCCTTTTCCAACTCAATCTTGCACACAAGCCCTTTTTCTTTCAGCCTATGTCTCCCATCAACCAATTCGGTGACAATAAGGATACCGTCATGATCGTTTTTTGGTGGAAAATCTATTGGGACAAATTCCATTTCATTTCGTTTTAATTTGAGGAAGTTTATTTGTTTTTCGTCCAACAGAGTAGGTGATGCCTAGAACAGTTTGTGGGCCATATTTGGCTCAATTTTTGGGACATCGGATCGATTCCCTTAAAAGGAGATGTCATTTTTTTGGTGAGGAATCCATTAGGTTAAGCCTCGTTATGTTTGGTTTAGATTTGGGGGTTATTTTGTGATTTTCGGCTAGGAAGGAGCAAGACATCTAGAACGATTTTTTGGAACTCTTTACCTCATTTTTCTTGATTTCAAATCTGAAGGTCCGATGTTATGAATGGTAGATTACATACATTTATAAAGTTATTTGGGGACTTCTCTTGGTTGTTTGGGTCGCTTGTTAAAGTCGGATCGTGAGACAAGTTAAGGGGTGAGTATTGGCTGATTGTGTGTGTGGGGCTACTTTGTGTGTTGAATAATGTTAGAAGTATCAAAGTAATCTTCAAAGAAGGATGAGACTCAGGGTGGTCCGAGTACTCTTAGTGTCATGTCACCTATGGGTATCTAGGGTGATAATCCTAGTGTGCAAATCACCATAGTAAAGTTGGAGGAAACGAATTATTTGGAATGATCCCAATCAACAAAGATGTATATTGGTGGAAAGGCTAACTCGGGTACATAAATGGCTGTGTTCCTGAGCCATCTAATTCAGATACTTAAGCTTATTGGAAATGGGAGTTTGAAAATTTGACTGTTATGTTCTAGTTGCTTAACTCGATGCAGTCATAGATTAATCGCGGTATTTTGTTCCTTCGAACAGCTAAGGATATATGGGACTCTGCTCCACAGACCTACTCACAGGTGAAAGATCTTTGTTAGTATTTATTAGTTAAATCAGGACATGACTCATCTTCGTCAGGGGGAGAAAAGTCTAGGTAGCTACTTTGCCACTTTACGTAGTATGTGGGAGGAGTTAGATCATTATGAAATATATAAACCAATATGTTAGGTAAATACAATGGCTTACAAAGAGAAGATGGAGAGCGAAGTGGAATTTTTGAATTTCTAGCTAAGTTGAATAGAGAATTTGATTTGGTCCATGTTTATATCTTGAGTAGAGGTACACATCCATCTTTGAATAAAGTGTATGCCTTGGCTCAAAGTGAAGAAAGCAAGAAGAATGTCATGCATTAGTATTTATCTGGGATGAGAGATCTGCTTTAGCCACTACTCTGGTATTGTAAAAGGGGGGGGGTAAAGCAACTTTAAAAATTCCTTTCGACCTGGTCAAGATGATGAAGATAAGATTCCATGGAAATGGGGGCCATTGATAAGGATAAGCTCCGTTGTAGTCATTGTGGTAAGATGAGACATACATGGGAAAAATGATCTCATTGGCCGACCTGAAAAATTCAGCAAGCCTAGAAATGTACGAGTAAACTTAGTCACCTCACAAGAGAAAGATATGGGTCTTATTTTTAATAACTCAAAAATAGTTGACATTGACACTCATCCTCTGGTGAAACTTTTTGGCGAATGGTTATAGTTCTTGAAGTTGAAATTGAAAATCTACGCCGATTTATGGTACAACTAAAGGGGTCAATGGTGAGTCGTCCTACTACCTCCTCATTTGCTTCCATAAAGTCAGGTACCCATACAATTACTTTTCATGTCTCTCCATCAACATCTTCATCCTGGATTATTGATTCAAGGCCATTAGATCACATTATAGGTCTGTCATCATTATTCTCTTTTTATTCTATTTATTTTGGCCGTGTCAAAGTTAAGAGTGGCAAACAGGACATTGTCCTCAATTTTTGGAAAATGAAGTGTCAACGTCTCATCTACTATGCCCCTATTCTTAGTTGTACATTTTCCTAAATTTGCGACTAACTTGTTCTCTATTAGTCGTATTAAGATCCAGTGCTGAAGTAGAATGTAGCTCAATGACTCATGGAATTTGTGAAGCTCTTTGGTTGACGATACTACTTCATGAGATTTGGTTTGAAGTACAAATTCTTATGAGCTTATACTATGACAACAAGTCAGCTATTAGTATCTCTCACAATCTTGTGCAACATGATTGGACCAAGCACATAGAAGTGGACCAACATTTTATTAGAGAGAAGATACTACGTGGATTGATTTGCATTCCTTTTGTTACTAAGGATTAATAGATAACAAATGTGCTAACCAAAGGTGTTATCAAAATACGATATCACGATATCATTAGTGAGTTGAGCTTGGTTGACCTTAGTTTTCCAACTTAAGGGGGAGTGTTGAAGTATTGTATCTTGCAGCTTTTATGTAATAAGAGTACTATATACCCATATACTTTTGGATACCGTATGTATTACGTATAAAAATACGTCTTTATATAAATACTAGTGTATGAGACCATTAGACTCATACGGTTGACCCAATCGTGTTCTTCTCTCTCTCTCCTCTCTCTTCTTCTTCTATACCTTCACAAATACAAATCCGCACCACAAATAAGACTTCCAACTCATAGCCTCCATTTTATTAGTCACAAAAATCGGAATAGTAAAAAGGGGTAAGAAATAGTTTGGCTTGGTTTTCAAGGTTGCCTTCACCAAAGTTAGTCTTCCTCATTTTGATTAGAGAGGGACTTTCCAAGTCTCCAATCTGGAGGACATCCTTTCAATTACTGGTTCCCATAATACCTTGAATTTCTAACTCGTTCCCAATGGAATACCTTTTTTTTTTTGTTTTTGATTAGAGAAAGATTCATTAAGAAAGGGGATAAGATATCCCCAAGAAAACCAGTAGCCACAAGGGCTTACAAGGAATGACAATCTCTTACAAGATTTCCCCACCCTCTCTTCATATCTTCAAAAGAATAATCTTCACACTCTTTACAAGAACCCCCCAAAACAAAAATATTCTCTTGCTTTCTCATATACATTCAACGCCGGTTGAGCATGGTTTTAAAAAAGACGACTATTTCTCTCCAACCAAATCGACCAACAAACAGTCGGCCAGACCAAACCCTATTGGATCTTTCTTTTCTTAGAAGTCCTCTGCAAATTCCAGCCTTGGAAGAGGTCTCCAATAGTGTTAGGAAAGACCCAAGCCATTCTTCCCTCTTTAAGGATTTCCTCCCACACTTCCCAGGCAAAGGGACAATGCATGAACAAATATTGACGGTTTCCTCATCCTTAAGAATATAGAGCAAATATTCAATAATCCCATCCCTTTCTTTTAGAGGAGGTTAAGTGTAGGCAGCCATTCCTTACACGCTGTCCAGGCAAAGAATGATACTTTGGAGGGAATCTTTAGTTGCCACAAGAATTTCTAAAGAAAGGAAGAGTCTTCTCTATCCTCGAAAATAAGAGAACAAGAGCTAACTGTGAAAACACCATTTTTGGACAAAGTCCATCTCCAAGAGTCATTCACATCGCCTTGAAGTTGCACATTCTCCACCAAGCCATAAAGATAAACAATTTCAACCATCTTTCAATCATTGAGGTTCCCTCTAAGAGGAATATTCCAACCTCCATCATCATGATACCTACAACAATCAGCTACCGTCACTTCACTATTTGAGGTAATAGCATAAATATGAGGAACTTCTTGGTGACAATAACTTTACCAACTCTCCCAAAACCTTAAGGTGTTGTGAGATACACAAATTAATATACTTCAACAGCTCCCTTAAAAGGAACACTGTTCTCTCCTGGGAACACACTTGGGGGGCTAGGAACAAGTCCACACAACGCATACACACGTGCACAACACTACATCTGGGAAAATACTTCCATCGGGTTTCGAACTTGCGACTAAACCTGTTCTGATACCATGTTGAGACTGAACTAACCAACTCTTCCAAAATCTTAAGGTGTTAGGAGATACACATATTAATATACTTCAACACATCTTCCCAGAGGGATTGATTAGAGCATCATTTATCATGCCAAAACTTTGTTTCCCAGGCTGATCCAACCTCCACTTTAATGGCTTCCTTAAACTTAGCCACAACTTGTATGATCCCTTTCCAACAACTAACTTTGTAAGAGGATTGGGGAAACTTTGTTTCCTAAGGGTTTGCCAAGCCATATTTGCTCCCAATGGAAGACCTAAGTATGAAGAGGGAAGGGATCCAATTTTATAACCCAAAATCCAAGCGAGACCCTCAATGTCACACTCTTCGTCAAATTGATCTTTAAACTCGAGACCACCACAAAGCATCCAATGATACATCTAAGATACCCTAGTTGTCTTACATCATCACAAAATATCATTGTATCATCTGCAAACTAAAGATGAGATTCAATTACCTCTTCAGATCCCACCCTAAAGCCTGAAATAAGCCCATCTTTGCTTTTTTTATCATTTTATGTAAAATTTTTGATATCATTGTTTACAACAAAAAGGGAAAATTTGATGTGGACAGATGCTGAGTGGCCCATAGGCCCCAAAAGAAGAATTTTGGCAGCAAAAAAATGGGTTTGACATCGCTAAGAGGATGGAATGAGCAATAGGGCCAATTTTAAAAAACGTGGGTAAGTCAATCTCTTGGAGGAGAGAGTCACGATTAAGCAACTAAAGGAAGATTTGTTAGCGTAGAGTTATCAAAAGCTCACCACATGATGGAGTCTATTGTAGACACGAGTTTGAAGGAAATAGTAGGCCACTTTTCCATGAACGTGTGATCATGGAAAATGTGGCTATAACTGATAAAAGATAGAGGAGGACATCTCTCGATCAACAATCAGTCAACTATGAATTTATCAATTTGTCTATTCATCCATTATGGGTTTATCTTGTTTCCGGTCTAAATCTTTACTAGAATTCCGGGTCTTTAATTTGTCATCAACAAGTCTCCAACAACTTGGCATATAAGTTCAATCAGATTTTGTAAGTTGTAGTCTGTAATTTTTCATCAACAAGCTCTCAAGAACTTGGTATACAAGTCTTGGTCAGAATTTATACACTTTGACCCATAGCTTGTCATCAACAAGTCCTAACAAGCCCGGTATCTCAGTTTTCAATCTGTCATCGAAAGCTTTATAAGTGGCTAATTAATTAATGTTCATGTACTTGCATTCATTTCGCTTTACTACTATCATGATGTGAATGGTGGTGAAGTCCTTATTTCCATAAGGCAAAAAGAGCTCATTTGGAAGGAAGAACCCCCCATTCCAAAATCACTTGATATATTTTGGTGGCTGAATAGACGACCGGTAAATCTTCTTTTTTTGGTTGCATTCATTTCACTTTAGTGAACACATTTGCATTTTGATTCTTGGTCTGAACAAAGAGAATGTATATTCAACCTGACTCAATATGGTCTTTGATGAAATGTCGATCAATTTCCACATGCTTAGTCCGATCTTGTTGCATTGGATCATGTGCAATGATAATGGCAACTTTGTTATCACAAGATAAACTCATTGGTCCTCTCACTAGAAATCTAAGTTCAATAAGTAACACCTTCAACCATAGTAATTCATATATTCCATTTAACATATACCTAAATTCAGCTTCTACACTTTACCTAGCCACCATTGATTGTTTCTTGCTATGCCATTTGACAAGATTACCCCAAATAAAGGAGCAATAGTTTGAAGTAGACCTCCTTTCAGTCAAGGAACCAATCCAATTAGCAGAAGTGTATGTTGTTACAGCTATTTTGTGATCATGTTTCTTAAACATGATACATTTCCTAGGCCAGCCCTCCAAATACTTCAAAGCTCTATATGCTGCTTCTATATGAGCTTGTGTAGGAGTATGCATAAACTAGCTAATCACACTAACCGCATATACTATGTCTGGTCTGGTTAAAGACAGATAAATAAGACGCCTCACGAATCTTTGATATCTACCAACTTCAATCAATCTCTCACTGTCATCTTCTTTGTGTCTATTGTTTACCTCAATAGGTGTGGTACATAGCTTACGGTCCATCATTTTTGAGCCCTTTAACAAGTCCAAAACATATTTCCTTTGACAAAAAAAGATCCCTTGTCTACACCTTGTAACTTCAATTCCAAGGAAATACTTAAAGTTACCTGAGATCCTTGACTTCAAACTCTTTGGCTAAACTGCTTATAAGCTGCATTACTTCCACCTCATCATTACCTATAACTACTATATCGTTCACATTTACAATAAGTGCTGTCATTTTCTGACCCTATCTCTTCACAAACAAAGTATAATCTACCTGACATTGTTTCTATCCAATCTGAATCATGGCTGCTTTGAACCTTTCAAACCAGGCTCTTGGGGATTGTTTTAGCTTGTCAAGAGCCTTCTTCAGCTTACATACCTTTCTTTTGCGCCTGACACTTAGAAGACAGGTGGTGGATTTATATAAACTTCTTCCAAATCTCAATGTAAGAAAAAATTCTTTACATCAAGTTGGAGTGGAGGCCATCCCTAATTTACAGAAGACTCGGATTGAGTTCATTTTTCCCATAGGAGCAAAGCGCTCCTGGTAGTTAATGCCAAAGGTTTGTGTGTATCCCTTAGTAACTAGATGAGCCTTGTATCTATCAACTAAACCATCAAACTTGTGTTTCACAGTAAACACCCACTTACACCCAACAACCATCTTCCCTTGTGGAAGGTCAACTAGCTCCCATGTGCCATTCCTTTCCAAGGCATTCATCTCCTCTTCCATAGCAGCCCTCCATTGTGGTTATGATAAGGCTCAAATAGACAACAAGAGATAGTGATTGAAGACAAAGAAATAACAAAAGTTCGAAAAGTAGAAGAAAGAGCATGATAATTAGATATGAGATGCTGAATGCATGATCTAACACCCTTTCTGAAAGCAATAGGAATGTCAGAATCATCTACTAACTCATGGGAAGAAGGGATGTTACTTGTTTCAGGAACTAGATCCAAAGAGACTCCATAATGGGGAGATGAGAATTCTGATCACTTTGTTGATTTTGATCCTTATTACTTTGCTTATTTCTTCGAGTGTCCACTTGAAGTTCAGTCTCCCCCTTTCCACTGGCACCACCACTATCAAACTGATATGAAGGAACTAGAACAGGAAGTAGAATGGAGGAAGACAACTCTTCACCGAAATCTCCCCCTGAAGAGAAGTCTTACCGGAAGAAAATAAGAGAATAAATACAAATTTTCTATAGGTAAGTGAGTGAAACACTGGTATCCTTTTTGATTGGCACCATAGTCTAGAAAAACACATTTTGGTGCCTTCAAGTCTAGTTTGATGCAATCTTTTTTTTAATACATGTACATAACAAATGCATCCAAAGGTTTTTGGAGGTAAAAAAAACAAAGGAGTTCCAAGAGAGAATACTTCCAAGGGGGAATTTAAATGACAAAACCCTAGTAGGCATCGTGTTTAGAAGGCAAACAGCTGTTTGAATGGCATCAAACTAGAAGGTCTTGGGCACATTTATTGTAAACATAATGGTACGAGCAATTTCAAGTAAGTGTTTGTTATTCCTTTCAGTTACCCCGTTCTATTTAGGAGTACCCGGACATGTAGTTTGGTGAACGATTTCAGACTTATCAAAATATAAGGAAAGGAAACTAGAAAGATATTCCCCTCCATTGTCAAACCTTAGGACATATAGTTTAGCACCAAATTGTGTACCAATCATGTTATGAAATGATTTAAATGCAATACACACATCACTTTTGTTCTTTAATAAATAAACCCGTGTTACTCGAGAATAATCATCTACAAATGTAACAAAGTATCGTAACCCAAATAAAGAGGTAATCAGAGAAGGACCCCAAACATGAGAATGGACAATAGAATGCCGATGAACTTCTATTATCACTCAATGGATAGACTAAACGATAATGTTTTTCCAACTGTCAAGTTTCACAATTAAAATTTGTAGATGAAGATTGGAATTTAGGGAACATTTTTCTTAGTAAAGAAAAAGGCGTATGACCAGGACGGTGCCATTGGAACAACTCATCTGTATTAGTAGGGGAGATATCCCATTTTATTGCTGAAGATGCAACTGAACACTGAGGATCCAAAATATAAAGACCATCTTTCTTATGCTCCATACCAATAATTGTCTGTCTCTAAGTCCTGAAACAAACAATAGGAAGGCAAAAATGTAACATTGCAATTGAGATTTTTGGTCAGTTGATTAATAGACAACAAATTTAAGGTAAAATTAGAAACGCGAAGGACAAAAGACAATGATTTGGAAGTGGTGGCAGGTATATCACCATAACCAGCTATAGATGAGTAAGAACCATCAGCAACATGAACCTTATCTTTGTCGGAACTAATATGATAGGACGTAAAGAGGGAAATACATACCGGTCATGTGATAGGATGCTCTTGAATCAATGATCCAGGAACTCTGGGACGTGGAAACAGACACTGATAAAATTGATACAAATATATTTGAGTTTGAAGATGTAAATGATGATGTAGGGGCTGCTGAAGAAATCTCTGGCTCAGAGACAAGTTGGCGAAAGACCTCAATCTCCTCCCGAGATAAACCATATGACTCACCAGATGGTTGTTTGGAACTGATTTCTAATATATTGAATGCTGATTAGATGTCCAATAAGATCTAGATTGGATCAAATGTGTTGGTACATGAGGGGACACGGGGGGACATAGAATTCAGCAACACCGTATCCCATAAATCACACAAATCTTTTCCGACTAATACACAATCGAGATAGTCCTTGCAACTTGCTCGGGTACATCACAAATCTTCAACACTGATAGAAAAATGGAAATCAAGTCTAAAGAAACAAATCCAAAACTATCAACTAGTAGTGACGTCAAACTGTTGTTTTGACGAGATCTAATAAAACTTCCATAAATTATAACAAAATCACATGGGGTTTGTTACTACTTGTTCCCCACAGAAAAAAAAAGACAACTGATTTTCAAGGAATCAATTTATTGTCCAAAAAATCGAGCCAAAGATGGCTCGGAACCTGTTCTAGGTGTCACTTTCCAAACTTGTCGAAAATTGCAATAACTCCCTAAATCCTTAATGGAATCAAATGAAACTTGTCTTTATGGATTCCTAATAAAAAAAACCTTTCTTTTCAAAGGAATCAAATTGAAATTTCTTATTTCTTCGTAGATCTGAAATTTGTATAAATTAGGACTGTTCGAGCTTTCTCCACAAAAACATCAAACAAAAATATGAAGAGGCACCAAAAAAATTGGCAAAAATCACCATAAAGCTCAAAACATCAAAATCTATCAAATCCCTAACCTTATTGGTTATAGCAGCTGTATGGCTTGTTGACGTCAACAGCCCCTGGTTGTGCAGGCGATTCCTATTACAATTTTTGGGTTTAGATTTGTTGTTTGATTGTGATTGTTGGTTTTGATACTAAGATGAAACTTGCGAAAATAGATTAGTCACAAAATATAGAAAAATCAAAAAAAGAAAGAGAGAAAGGAAGAGAAAATAAGAAGAGAGTTTTTGAAAAAAATTTGTAATAGAGTAGTACACTACTCTCTCTCTCTCTCTCTATATATATATA
>JAOXJP010232607.1:0-10441 GCA_025762735.1 Platanus orientalis | reverse complement strand
CAAAAAAAAGGGTTTAAGTGAGGTAAGTTCAGAAAAACTTGAGGTGTAAATAGCACACCCCCAAAAAAATTAGGGTAGAGAATATGAATTTATCAAATTACTTTTTCATTTCTTTTAAAATCTTGGGAATTGAGAATGTAAGGGTCACTATTTGGAAGTGTTACCAAACGCTGCATATGTGATCACAGTGGAAATATATTTTTCTTCAAGCGAAGGGGAGGAGCAAAAGAGATGGTTAAAAAACATTACTCAAAGGTGCTTTCAAGAAAGCTGGTTACCAAGGACTGAGATCCTTTCTTGCTCTTAATGACATGGATGCTAAGTGAGGTAGCATTTGTTCCCATGTTGCTGTATTCAACGTATGCCTATATATAATACAACACATCTACCTATCATAAATGGATTGGGTAAGACAACTTAGAGAGTGGCTAAAGTTAGAATGACATCAGGGCTGATACATCAATGCCAAAACATGAAAAACATCCCCAAAAAGTGTATTTAACTTTTTTCTGTGCTGATGTGTCAGCCATGATGTCATTCCAACTTTAGCCACTCTCTAAGTTGTCTTACGAAATCCGGCCTCCTACCTATCCGTTCTCAACTGTTAAGAATATGACCAATATGTTTAAAGCCTTGTGACTGATGGA
Source organism: Platanus orientalis (assembly GCA_025762735.1). Taxonomy (NCBI): domain Eukaryota; kingdom Viridiplantae; phylum Streptophyta; class Magnoliopsida; order Proteales; family Platanaceae; genus Platanus; species Platanus orientalis. Next base: position 9,794 of record JAOXJP010232607.1, on the reverse strand, counting down.
ATGTGTTCGGTTAGCCCTTTTTAATCTTTGTGATCACAACACTTCACTATTCTTTTTGGGGGTGACGTTTGCAGCTGTCCCCTCTTTGGTGTGGCTTGAACCATTGACGTGGTGTGACTATGACCAAATTTATAGGTACCTAACCAATACACTAAAAGCCATGGGACTGATGGAATGTATTAGGCTAGGTGTCATAGGTTCCAAACACTTACAACAAAAAATCCGCTTATGTTGTTGCACACCGCGTGTTGGTACCAAGTCACCTTGACTTAAACTTCGGCCTACTTGAAGAGAAGTGGCATTGATGCATCAAGGAGGTTCACGTCCAAGCCTAAGTAAGCTCACACATGCAGGTCAGGTTGACTAAGGCAACTCCCAGCTTTGCTGGTCTTACTGTCATGATCAAATTTTTCTCTGTCAAAACCATGCGGCACCTCAACCATCACCTAGCCAAGGTCAGCCTTTCAGCCATCTGAGTCCTTTAACTGACCCATCGACATGCCCTATGTGCACTGTCTGCTCAATCACTTCGGCGCCCATGCGGCATCATTGAAGCGCGCCTCAAACGACCCTGGAGTCCTCGACGCTTCGCCTATACACCCACCGAAGGCCATGGCACCTTACCCGTGCACCACGTCTTTTCACTCAAGACCTCGCCCCCGAGTCTTGTCATGTCACACCGTGGCTGTCCAAGGCCAAACCAGGATTTTGCCCTGTACAAAGATAAGGCACACTCGAGCACACTAAAGCAACGAGATAGCCCACTCGGCTCCACATGGGTTGCCACTGTCGCATAGAGCATGCTAGTAACACCCATGTGGGCTAAGCCTCACCCTCAGGTGAATGAGTAGTGCCATCCCACTAGGCTCCCAAGCACTGTCCTATGAGGGAACTTAACCCCCAAGGGAACTCATGACACCACCTCTGTGCATGCCAAGAGCGGCCCCCAATATGTTGGGGAATACCTCGCAGTTTAAGCTCATGCGGGCTAGGAGCATGTCCTTAGCCTTGGCACAGTCCGTCGTGTCATTCCGTGCCTTGAAATGCCTCTGCCCATGTCAAGGGCCTGGGTGCCTCAGAGCACCTACCCCTCCTCAAGGTGGATGTTAAGTCTTTCTGAGATTGTCAAAAGGGAACATCATTGGGTACATAAAATCATACTGTACTTTATTACGAGAATGCCATCATGCCACATGCTAGACCACCTGTGCCTCATGCCTTGACATGTCCGTGACAATACGCCCACACTTTGCACAAACAGACATTGCACACATGATATTTTTCAAAAGTGCTTCAGCCCACTTTATTCCTTTACACTTAGGGAATACAACTTATAGCACTCTTCCTTCCCAAAGTCGAGGGTGACAGTCTCTTAAATAGGCCAACAATAATAATTAAGCTAGATTTGTGTCCCACTCATTATAGTTACAAAACTAGTATTGGCCTATATCAGGCCCTTTATCGAACACCTGGCAGGTAAGGTTGTCAATCGGGCCGGGTTGGGCCAAGCCAAGGTCTGTCTAAACTTAGCCCAAAATGTTTTTCTCCAGCCCAAACTCAGCCCAAATAAACTTCGGGCCTAAAAATTTGACCCAAACTCAGCCAGTTTTAAAACAACGGGCTTTAGGCACAATTCGAATAACTTGAATTAAAACCTTTTCTTAAAATTTGGGTATATTTTAGGCTCATAATTACCCTAAATCCATATCATATGGGGGTTTTTTAACAGTTAATACTTGAACTATTCGATGATAATAATTTTGTTAAAAATATACAACAACAACAACAAACAACCTTATCCCAAAAAAGAATAAAAATAAAAATATATATACAGCTAATATCACCATATAAATAAAATTATTATTAGTTAACTAGTTTGTGCTAGGCCTCGGACTGAACTTAAGCCTGCCCAAACTTGGCCCGAATAAAACTTTGGGCCTAAAAGTTGGGCCCAAACTCAGCCCAACCTATAATTAGGTTAGCCCAGCCTAATTATTTTTCGCGTTCGACTTGTCAGACTTTGGGCCAGCCTGGCCCAATTGATAGCCTTATTGGCAAGCATGGCGCCAACCTTATGGTTGGCTACGCAATTGCCCCAACTCGTGGCCCATGTGTTTGCCCTTGATGTCTTCCACATGGCCCTTGGCCTTAGGTGTCGTGGTCTAGAGATGCCAGCTCCCTTTGGTGGTTGCTCCTTGAGCAAGGCCCACTAATGTCGAGCCTAGGTCACCTGTTGCACATGTCTTGCACGTCAGAGGCTTGCTATGCATGCCTAGGCACCACGCAGCCCCATCATGCATGCCAACCGCCTGCTAGTGCCCCTTTTTGTGCGCTCTGTGTGCCACGCGACCTTGTTGCGTGCATTGCACGACTAAGCCAATTGCCTATGTCATGGGCGTGCCTTGCCCTACACATCACTATGCTCGCGTGCACTTCCTGCCACGTCCGCATGCTTCAGGGCCTTGTATGCTGCTTCCACCATGCCCGAGTCACGTGTGCCACACATGCACGCCATGGCATGCTTGCCCTGTACACCCCCAGGTGCGCGTCATTTCTTGCACGCTTGCGCGCATGCCATGCCCTGCACCTCGGCCATGCCTTACACGCTCGCCTGGTGTGGGGCTTGTCTTGAGAACCTGGTGCTGCTTATCTGGGCGCCTGCCTAGTCATGTTGTGGGAGCCTGAGCCTTGTGCCTAGGTCATGTTGCATGCCAAGCCGTCTAGGTATGCTGCCCATGCACGATCTGGGTGGTCTTGACCTATTGGTTGGCTATGTTGTGTGCTAAGCCGCCTAGGCATGTTGCCCATGCATGACCTGGGTGGCTTGGTTCTACTTGTTGGCTATGTTGCATGCCAGGCCGCCTAGGCCTAGTGCCTATGTGTGGCTTGGTGGCTTGGACTTACTTGCTAGCTTGTTTGGGCTGCTTGGGCCACTGCCCTCACTCAGCCCCATAGTGTCTTCGAGTGCTGCTCCACTCAGCACCAAGGCTGCATGGGCCTCTTGCCTATGCCTACCGTACCCTAGGCTGTTTGGTCCCTTGCACCTGTCCACCCTATGTTGGCTACATTCGCTCTGTCACCCCTTTGTTAAGGCCTAGGGCTATGGGTGTTGGTTTGTAGCCATCTTGGGGCTAGCACCCTATGCCTAGAAGCTAAGGTGCTAACAAAACAACCCTCGCCTAAAGAACCCGACACCCTGGTTGGCTGCTTTTCTAAGTACCTCTGTATCTATGTCTCGAACTGTCACAAAGTAGTGTATTTCTCCCAACTCACCTCTGACTCTGATTAATCTTTCCATTTAACCAAATAGTAAGTCCTCCGATTCTTTTTGCTCTGCTCCAATGTCTTGTGATCAAGTATCGCCTCAACTTGCTTGTTAAATTATTTCCGAATAGTCGGCGAATCTCGCTCGTTGGCTTGCCTTGTAGTGTCAACAAGATATGGGTGGTACTTCTTCAAAATGCTTACATGAAAGGTGGGATGCATCTTCAACCTTTCAGGTAGCTTGAGTCGGTATGCCACTTTCCCAACACACTTGATGACCTCAAACAGTCCATCATATCGCGATATCAACCTACAATGTGCAGTCTTGCTACTGATTTTCTTCCAAATTTGGGGAGTAAGCTTAAGCAAAACTTGATCCCCTACCTCAACCTTCACGAGTGTTCGATGTTCATTTGCATACTTCTTCATCCACTTCGTTGCATTTGCCAAACTATCTCTTGCCTTGTTCAACATCCATTACCTAAAGAGAGCAAAATGGTAAGTTGTTGGATAGTTGCATTGTGACTTTTGTCAAAGGACTTCATGAGGGGTCAAAGGCTGCTGGCCAATAGCTAACTCAATGGGCTTTTTCCTTTGTAGAAAAGCTCTGATGAAGGTTATAACATAACTGAGCTGTATCAAGCAATTCCACCTAATTGGCTTGACTGGCTATCACATAGTGCCACAAATACCCCTCCAACAATGCATTAATCCTCTTGGTCTGCCCCCTCATTTGAGGATGATTTATAGTGGAGAACTTTAGTACGGACCACCGTCCAAAACCTGCCAATGAAACGTGTGTCATGATCACTGATGATGTCCTCCGGTAAGCCCCAAAGCTTCACCAAATTTCTGAAGAATAGGACTACAATTGTCTCTACAGTGCACACATGAGGGGTTGGTATGAAGGTCACATACTTATAAAATCTATCCATGATCACAAGTATCGACCGGAAGCCTTGAAACTTTGGTAAGTTCAATATAAAATTCATAAAGACACTCCTCCAAGGTTAGTTTGGATTGGGTAGGGGGTTCCAACAATCCTACTGCTTTCTTCTTCTTAGTCTTGTCTTGTTGACAAACCGAACAAGTCTTCACATAGGCTTCAACATCCTCCTCCCTCTTTGGCCAGAAGTAACTCTTTGCAAGGAGGGCCAAAGTTCTCTCTTAACCTGGATGTTTAGCCCACGGAGAATCATGAGCTCCCTTCAAAAGCTATTTACGAAGACCACCCGTATTAGGAACATAAATCTTGCCCCCTTTTGTATAGAGCAGCCCATTGTCATCTAAAAAACATCAGGGGATTCCTTCTTTTACTTGCTGCAATAACTTATAGTAAGTCTGGTCCTTGTCCATTTTTGCCTTGATGCGAGGTAGAAATTTTGTATTGATGGCTATCAAGGCTGCCACCGTTTCTTCCACTTCCTTCCTACTTAGAGCATCAACAACATGGTACAACTTGCCTGGTTTGTACTCAATCTGGAGGTCAAACTCCTCAAGGAATTATTGTCAATGGGCTTGCTTACGAGAGAGCCTCTTCTGAGCCTTGAAGCAAGTGGTAGCCACATTGTCCGTCCACACCACGAATTTCGTACCCAACAAGTAATGTCTCCACACCAGCAAGAAATGCACACCACAATCATCTCATTTTTGTGCACTGAGTAGTGTTGTTCAACATTGTTAAGCTTTATGCTTTTAAAGGCCATTAGGTGTCCTTCTTGCACTATTACACCACCAATTGCTCTGTCCAAAGCATCCGTGTGCACTTCAAAGGGCAACCCAAAGTCAGGTAGCGTCAACACTTGCTCCATTTCAATAACTTGTTTAATCTTCTCAAAAACATTTTGGCAAGTTGTTGTCCAATGCCACACGTTATCCTTCTTCAAAAGGTCAACAAGTGTTGCTACCATTTTTGAGTAGGATTTGATGAACCGCCTGTAATAGTTATCCAAACCAAGGAAAGAAAGTAGTTATGTGATTTTAGTAGGGGTTGGGCATACCATAATAGTTTGGACTTTGTGTTCATCCATCCGCACAAGTCCCTTGCCAATGATATGTCCTCAGAATGTGATTTCTTGTTGAACAAACTCACACTTTTTTAGCTTTATAGACAACTCATGGTCTATAAGCTTAGTCAACACTTTGGTGAGGTGAGCCACATGCTCATCCAAGGTGCTGGTATACACCACAATGTCATCTAAATAGGCTAAAACAAAGCAGTCAATTTAATTCAAAAATACATCATTCATTAAATTGCCAAAGGTTGTCGGGGCATTAGTGAACCCAAACAGCATTACAAGAAACTCATATGAACTATAACGAGTTACCATTGTTGTCTTGGCCTCGTCTCCTTCTGCAATCCGAACTTGCCAATAGCCTGAGCACAAGTCTAGCTTGGTGAAGAACTTTGCCTTGGAGGGTTGGATGAAGCCGACATCTAGTAGTTCAGTGAGTTATCTCTTTAGCTCTTCAAGTTCAATGGGGACCATCCAATAAGGGGCCTGGGCTGATGGCCTGACTCCTAGCAGCAAGTCAATGGCATGGTCTATGGTTCACATGAGTGGGAGTTTCTTCGGTAGTTTTGCATGCATCACATTGCTGAACTGCTTCAAGAGTGTTGCAGCCAGTTCTTGCACTTCAACTGTCTTGCTAGGCTTGATCTTCAGAACAACGGCAAAATAAATGTATCTTCCCTTCCTTATACTGTCTTTGCCCTATAGTGCAGATAACAATTCTACACTTTTGTGGGCATCAACCTTGTTCTTTGTCATGTCAAGACCGGACACAAAGCAAGACTGTTGCCCATCCGCTATCGTGCAAGCATTGGGAGTTCATTTATTTTTTTCCCCTTCTCGAGGGTGATAAATGGGTGTGAAAAAAGTGGAATCTATTTTTTGTAATTCTCAAAAGTGATTTTGGGAATAAAATCCACAAATACAATCAACTCTTACTAAACGTCTTTTTAGCTTCTTTTAGATTTTTGATAGTTGAGAATCCGGGAATCACTCTTTCGGAGTGGTACCAAAACGCAGCCATAACCTTTTGTGATTGCAACATCATCGTGACATTGAATGTATAAACCTGCGCTCTAATCAATGTTACCCACTGATGGTATATAGAAGGCAATAACCTTGTCATATTTGGTGTTTGGGTAAAAAGTTTTTTAAAATTGTTTTTATTTAAACTACTTAGTTTGGTTAGGGGGTTGGCATTTATTATCTTCTGGTCAGTAAATATAAAATGCAAAGATGTAAGATGGAAAATCAATGGATAGATATTGGAAAATTTCTCTAAAAGGAACTTTTAAGAAAAAGCTAGCAATAGTCATTTTGAGAACAAAATGATGTTTGATTTATATACGTGTAAAACTACTTTTATGCCCCTATGGATTTGGTAGGACAACTTAAAGTTAGTCTAAAATAAGAATAACATCAGGGCCGATACATCAATGCCAAAAAATGAATAGTATCATTCATCAATGGACAGATATTGGAAAACTTCTCTAACAGGAACTTCTAAAAAAAAGCTAGCAATAGTCATTTTGAGAGCAAAATGATGTTTGATTTATAGACGTGCAAAGTTACTTTTATGCACGCTAGTGCTCATAGGCGTGGCATCAACAAACCAATTTCAATTTCCAATGGAAGTCAAAAATTTATATTAACATAAAGGCCACGACCCTTTTGTTTTTTTTTCGTTTTCAACTTCAACTTTTGTTTGACTTCATAACCTTAACTCACATTAACAAGTGCTGTTTTTACCCTACTTTTGACTACTGCGATGACATAAGTCTAAAGGAACATGTAACCCTGGCAATAGCACCCATATTTGTAACAAATTATTTATTTATTTGTAAATGTTATGACTATTTGGTCTGAATAATCTCCACATATTAAAAAGTGATAAGAAAGAATAATCTACATGTCAATACCAGATGCATGATGCCTGAGGAAGGGCATTTTGATAAATACAAAAAATTGGTCAAAGCAGGGTATATTTTTACCAAAGTACCCTTTATTGAGATTGTGTCATGCATTGGAAAGGCAATGGCGTGATATCTCTTCATTCAGACTTGCAGATTAGATGATTGAGCCTTCAATTACATTAATTTTTGGCAAAACATCAGCTCAGGCAAGGTTTCTGCAAGCATGGTAAGCATCTTGCTCGAGTTATCACATAGCAAAAACAGAAGGCAAAACCCCAAGTTAATTGGGTTTGATTACTTACTTATTTTTGTTTTACGTGGCAGCTTGAACAAGATTACTTGCCGATGCTTGCGGAAACCTTGATCGAGCTGATCTTTTCTCTTAATATTTTTAGGCAGAAATTTTAAATAAACTATTAAAAAGAAGTGGACAACAAAGAAAGGAAATAAAAGCGTAATGGAAGACACAAATAGGTTAGGGTCCCTTTTGAGGTTGGTTTCTTAAAATAGCGAGCAAAGCAGTTGGGTTCCCTCCATTTCAAATAGAGAGAAATCCCGTTGGTAATGATCAACAAATGAAAAAAGCTATTTTATCCTTTTCTCTTGGTAAATATGCAGAAATTAAATGCGGGTATTCAAGTAAATATATAAAAACAAGTATACATTTTATGTTCTAAATCATTCTTATAGCCCGTGGATTTGGTTGGCCCCCTTAGCGAACGCTTAAGGGTTAACCCATATGCAGTTGCAAACACATGGTGTAAAAATCCCTCTCTCAAAAAATGTAAATCACCTAGTTGATGCCATATGTTCCCCCCTGCATATCGGCGAGACCCTAGGCATTCATTAAAGGGCTACACTAAATCCATGCTTTGGATTATGTGAAAACGAATCTCATGAGAAACACTAGAGGGGTAGATGCATCAGTACCAAAAAATGATTTACACTTTTTGGGAGCACTTATCACTTTTTGGTGCTGATGTGTCCGCACCCTAATGGCATTTGCATAGTTCTCACAAGATTTGTTATCACCTAAATTTTCCGCCAAATCAATATTGTCCTTATAGTTTTCGTATTACTTACATTCTTGACAAATGTTACTATAATACATATTTACCATTTTTGCACTGTATTACCCCTCCTTTGATTCGGCTGGGATTTGGTATGAACACTCCATAAATGAAAAGGTCCAAACCATAGGAAAGGTAGAGACATCAGTGCTGAAAAAGTGACTTACATTTTTTGAATGGCACTTCATGCTTTGGCACTGATGTGTCCATCCTCATGCTGTTTGGACTTTGTTCATTTGAAGGAGGATTGGATCCACTCCTCTTAACTAACGCTTTTCTCCACCCCTATCAAGGGACGGGCACATCAGCGCCAAAAAGTGATATGCACCCCGTCAAGAAGCGTAACTCTCTTTTTGGTGCTGATACCTGCCCCTGATAAGAGGTGGAGAGGAGCGTTAGTTAAGGGGAGCGTTTTTATTCCAATTTGTAGGAGGAGCGGTCACAATCCTCCCTCTGTTCGTTCATAACAAATCTTAAGAGCGTTTTATATTACCCTCCTTTGATTTACGGAGGGACCCTTTATCAAACGTCGTGTCAAGCAGGGATTGGTAATGGCGGGATATTTCTCAAGTCGAAATGGAGATAATTCAAACCCTTTAACCCATTTCTTTCCGCCCCCCCTGATAAAACCAACCCAAATTTTCGCGCCATGCATTTGCATTTTCCCACAAAAGCCTCACTCAGTCACACACACTCTCTCCTCCTCATTTCTTTCCTTTTCTCTAACTTCCTCACACAGTTCATCTATCTTTAGCATTTTGCCTTATTAAAATCACTTCAATTTTTTTTTCTACAGAACCAAACCCTATAAAAGGAAATCCACCCAAAGAAGGAAAATCATTTTCTTTGTTTCTCAGTTCTTTCTCTTTTAAGTTTCTTTTCTTCTGCATTGCAGAAGAAGGCTTATTATCTTTTCCTTCTCTCTTCATCTTCTCGCTCTCTGCGTGGGTTTGCTAGTTTGTTTTACTGTGTTATTACTTCAATGGCGGTTTCTCCGGCCGTCACTGTGCCTGTTTCGCTTTACATCGGGGACCTTCACCCTGACGTGACGGATGGGCAGCTTTTTGATGCCTTCTCCGTTGTAGAAAACCTTGTATCTGTACGAGTTTGTAGAGATTCCATCTCAGGTCGATCGCTCGGTTACGGTTATGCCAATTTCATCAATACCCACGACGGTATCGATTAGATAAACAAACCCTTTATTGTTTTTTTGTTGTTTATTGCATTTTCCATTGAATCTGTTGGATTATAATGCTGGTACTTCTGTATGATTCCTTGAGTCCTTATATTTCTTGTTTCTTTTTTTATTCTTCAAGATTTTTAGGTTGTCTATCTGTCTGTTCATCCTTTCCCCCCTCTTTTTTGTGTGGTTTTTGTTGGATTGGATTGATATATTTTGTTTTATAATTTATATATTGGCTCTTTTGATTTATCAAGGATAAAAAAGAAAGAAAACGAATAATATGTAATAAGCCGTTTACCTTTACTTTTTCTTGCATCTTTTGAATGATTCTTTGAGTTATTAAGTTATGTAT
>JAOXJP010232606.1:0-10441 GCA_025762735.1 Platanus orientalis | reverse complement strand
AAAGCAATTAACCGTCTCTCCTAAAACCCTAAGGTTATAGGAGAGGGATGAGTTAATATACTTATTATATTTCAACAGTTGTTCCTCCGGCCACTTCTCATGCCTCCCCTACTGTGTCTAAGGCTCCCGAATTTACTAGAGAGGAGATGAACTCTATTCGCAAATTTAAGGCTCAGCTTGATCCCTCCTCCAGTGCTGTTTGGACTAGGGATGCAAATGAGTCAGATTCGATGCGGATGGTAGTACATCCGAATTTGGCTCATTTATTTTCCATGTATATCCGAATTCGATTATTATCCGAGTGGATATTTGAAAAGCATGTTCGAATTCGTATTTGTTAAGTTTATTGGATATCGGATAATAATCGAATATATCTTATTATAATAAACGGATATGAATATAATCAGATATTCGGTTAAAAAATATCTGGATATTAAAATTTTTAAAACTTTTTATATGATAGAGAGATAAGGTTTAGTGTAGACCGCTGGATTTGTTTTGATCCAATGGTCTACACTCATTCTCTCTATATATTTATATATTTTTTTTTATTATATTAGCCGGATATCAGATAATAATCGGATACGAATAATTAGTTGAATATTTAATCGGATTCAGATATTATCCGTGACGAATATGTGTATATCTGTAATTGGTTCATTTATAATCGGATATTTTTTAATCAAACGGATATTTAATCAAAACGGATACATGTATATCTGTATTTGCTTTAAATGAATACAAAAATGAACCAAAGTTGGATAATAATCGGATACTTGCATCCCTAGTTTGGACATCATTTATGGCTTTTGCAGGAATTCCAAACTTTGCTCTTAGTGATTTCTCCAGTAAAGATTTAACTAATTTGCAAAGTTTGTTTTCTTTTTTGAAGGTAACCGATTGGACTCAGTCTAAAACTATTTGTTGGATGGTTTACATTCTGCTCTACTGGATTTCCAAGTGCAGGCCTGAGTTTTGAGTTCATGCACTTATATTCATCCGATTACTTTGATATTTGGTGGGATTGTTCTTCATTCATTTCTTTAAACCTCCAAAGTTTCAAACGAATACCGTCACCCTAACCTTGTTTTCTGAGTTTCTGAAATTCTGCCCAGAATATTGAACCCTAAAATTTCACTTCCTGTTCATCTCCTAAGCCACACATATAGGGTTGTTCCCAACCAGATTTGAGACTGTGTTTAGTTCCTCTTTGGGCCCATTACACACAAAAAATACAGCAACCCTACAAGCTGTCCTGCATCATAACCTCTATGCAAATGTAAAAGCAGAGGCCAGTGCATAAATAGGGCCTTCCAACATAATCTCTATGCTTCTGAAATTAAGGATTCACGGCTAGGAATTAGAATCATTTAATAACAATTAGCAGGTGCTGCCATAGTTAAACAGAGGCATGGTGACATAACATATTCACTAGTAAAAAAGATTTGAACCCCAACAGACCTAATTCATTGTAAAAGATTCAAATCCAATAAAAATTTAACTAATCCCACATGATAGAAAACCAAGCACCTAGATACTAAGACAATCAAATAAAATATCAGTGTCAATATCAAGGAACTTATCTCATACCTGTTGACAGTCCACCTGCCATACATATTTGCCAATGGGGTTCAAATACAGGGAAAGCTGCAGGCCAGCCTGCTGTGGCCTTTTGTTTAGAGCCAACATCACCCCAGCCATAAACAGGACGGGTACTGTACTCCCAACGTGCAGTCTTTACTCTCTGCACGTAAGTTGATCTGTCAATCAAAGCTAAGTCAAATCAAGATATAAGAATGTTAGGGTGATTGCTTGTTAAGCTTGTTTAGTAATTTTTGGGGTGGCAATTCCTTACTCAACTTGCCAACCCAACCAAATACATCATTTTCAAGTTTTGATTTCCATAAATTGACCTGTTAAAAAATGAATAAATTTGAAGTTGGACACATGGTTGCTGCAAACCCAAGCTAATATGCCTGGACCTGACACTTTGCGACCCCTACTTGTTTGTGGAAGTGCACTGTAGAGGCCCATTAAAATTTCCATATTAACATTTTGGAATTATAAAGGACTCATCTGGTACAAATAATGAACAGGCTAATATTCAGAAAATTCTTCAAAATATCCAAAGAGCAGAAAAACTATCCCCAGATTTGGACAGTATTTGATGCTTCTCAGCCAAACAGTAGAAAACAAACACAAAAGAAAGTTTTTCCCGTAAAACTTTCCAGGGAGAACTTCTCCTTTCCAGACTGCATTTCAGTTGAAACAAAAATGAAGAGAAAGAAACTGCCCTGGGAAAATAACAAAAAAAAAACAGGACGTGCTAAGTCCTAAACCAAGGAAAATGCATTTGCAAGAATTTCTTCTTCTTTTTTTTAACTTTAAGAAATAAAAGAAGCAATTTACTCAAAATGAAAAAAGAGAGAAACAGGACATTCCCCAGGGAGGTGAATGAAGGAAAGAGAGGAAAAGAAAGCAACAATGAAAAGGGCTAAAAAGGCCCCTCTCAAACAGCTAACCAACCTAAATCGTCAAAATCACTGGATAAGGAAGCCCATCTTACAACAACTCATAAACATGAACCTGAAGACGATCATGAATGGAGAACTAGTCTTCAAAGATGCGACAGTTCCTCTCTTTCCAGACCACACAGCAAATTTGTTGGATGTATATGAGTGTATATGGGCACAATATGTAAAATGGTATTTGGGTATATTGTACGTGTAATGTCTCTAGTATCCTTGTAAAAATACATTCATACAAATGAGAGAGTAACATACTCTCATACGATTTCCCCTCTTTTCTCTCTTCCCCATTCATACGTATGCAAGAGTAACCCTAACCTCTTTAGACCTTCAAATGTAGAAATCTACTAGATATCAGAGCCAAACCTTTGACTCCGAAGTTACAAAACCCTTCCAGAGCTTGTGGGAGTCACATACGTCATCAGGTCGTACGAACGATGTCACTATCCGTACAGACTAATAGGTGAGTGACAAAAATCACAGATCTCGGTAGATCTTGATTTATTGAGTTTTTTGGTACCATTGCTCAACTGGTTTGAGCTTGTTTGCTATTTTTCATGCTCTTTTTCAATTTTTTGAGAAATTTCTCATATCTGTTTACTCTGTTTGCTGTGATCTATTCTGAGATTTTTGAACAGCGATTTCGTAATGATTTTTCTCCCTGTTATAAAAGCTTTCATTCAAGTTCAAGATCTCTTAGTTTGGTTTGATTTGAGCATCCTATGTCATGTTTTCCCTGCTACCCTTACTGCTGGTGACTTTTGGCCCATTTTTTTGTTCTGTTTGAGTAGTGTAATGCTTATTGTAGCTTTATTTGATGCTTAATGCTGTGTTTCTTGTTCAAACTATGTTGTGAGTAGCTCCTGAACCTTCAATCTACTGCTTGGGCTCTCTATTCTTATTTTGCTCGACTGTGGTTGCTGTCGGTAGGTCATGAGGCCCTTATTTGTCCATTTGGCTATGTATACCCCTAATTCTACTACAATAGCTCTGTTGCGCTTCACTCTGTGTTTCCTGAAGTTAATCTGCTTTGTTATGTGGTGCTTGTGCCTCTGTTGTGTATTTGGGGCTTCTTATAGTCTTTGAACATCTCTCCAACAATTCATTGTTTACTGACCAATAAGTCATGGTACGATAGAATTTGCATCCACATTTCTTGCATATTTCAGACAAAACTCAAATGTTCCATTTTCTTGTCTCAGAAAAAAACCATAAAACAAGGAATGGACTTTCCTCAACTTACAAAACATCTAATCATGGAAGCATTTCTACAGTCACCATGAATCATAAAACAGTAGTGCCAAATTCGATAATCAATCAAATCATGTTGCAGGTAGGATTACCCAGATTGAGTTTAAGATGCAACATTGACAAGATACATGAAACCATTGAAAATCCATTGTAGTAGACTTCTCCAATGACAAAAAGTTCCTCATACTGATCAAATAAAATAAAATAAGAGGAATGAAATAGAAGAAAAGAAAATAAAAAGAAATTCAACTATATTGATCACATCCACCTATGCCAAATTTATACTACAGAACTTAGATACCGCAAATAACGGAAGACAAAGGCATACCTGCCATCATCGCAAATGTACCCTTGATGCCAAAGTGGACTAACTTGAAAACCTTCCACCACTCGTCTAGAAAATTCCTAAGAGTTATAAAAATCACAACGAATTAACATCAATGTCATATAATCATTTATGCAAGAAATTCAACTTTAGCACAAGATCTTCAAGATCATGCAACAAGATCACAACTTCATTTGAAAATTAAAATATACTGAAAATATGGGAAATGTTTGCCTATAGGGCAAATAAGTTTCAAGCATACAAGGTAGAAGCCTGAAAAAAAATTGTGGCTATAGTAACACATAGAAATGTACAAAAAAAATTGCCAAGGTGTGAAGATCAAAAAGGAAATTGCACTTCCATGGGTAGATGGATGCAAATTCTTTCAAAAACAAAGGCATCCAACAATTGAAAAGTTTGCAGCATTCATTAAGTCAAATAAACTATAGGTAGACAAACCATTGTTGGATCGTGACAAGTGTCAAATTAGTTCATCACTGTTGGTGGGGGTTAGATGAGTCAGAGACCCCTTAGCCCATTCGTAGGAGAAGGGAGATACGACCACGGCACCACTCAGGATATGCACGTCCTACACTACCTCGAACTTATTCCCAAAAGAGGAGTGGGAGTAAGGGGATGAGTAGGAGGGGAACGAGACATTAGAATGACAAGACTACTTCCCAACACACCATTGGCACTTAAGCAGGGTCATTCGATGGCATGAGCATCAATGAAGGTTCTTTTGGCCAGCAGCAGCGTGGGTTCCCTAAATTCCCTTAGCCTCATGGTAGTAGTATTAGTACACAAAGCATGACGGGCTTGTAGAGTGATTTTATCTTCGGCTTTAACTAGCAGCAGGAGTACTATGACTCAACCAATGCAGCATCATCTTCATCGTCACATGATCGACAAAATCAGGGTCATTAGGCTTCTTGTAGTCTGGATTATGTAGTTCCAGGCTTTCCATGATATGAGGTACTCATGAGTGTAGATGATCGTACATATGGGAGATACATTCATGACTGTCAGGCATTGCATAGTCACACTATGATGTGGCCGTAGTTTTGCCATTACCTAGATGATCAACTATATTTATTGCAACAGCTACATCATGAGAGGGAAAGAAATAGCCATGATGATGATTTTTAGCCACCCCGAAACTCTATGTGGTATTGGTGAGGATTGAGTGATTGTTGTTGGATAGGGCTTGGGAGTTGGGAGTTGGGAGTTAGGAGTTAGGCCTTGGAAGTGAGTAGGGAGTCTTGGGACTGCTACTATCACTATATTTTATTGTACTATGTTTCTCCAGTTTCACTCTTATAGTTGTACTTTTGTTTATACTTTGCATGGCCACTGGCCATATAATATTATCAATGAATGATATTATTGTTTGGGTTATAGATTTGTGCCAATGATTATATGGATTTGTAGCTTTATTGTGAAAGTAGTGTTATTTATCAACAATTATCACTTAAAATTCCAAACATGCACCACAGCGTGTGTCACAAGGGTACCAGTTTCCAACTATTGATACCCCAGTGTGTTGGTTTCTAAGTATTTAATGATGCTTATTATAACATTTCTTAAAAGTTCATTAAAAAATTCCAAGGTTTAAATAGTGTTTCCATAGTTTTCTTAGGTAACAACGTATGTTATGTGCGTGTTGTAGTTTTCTATGTGTAATGATATTCCTAAGTGTGTATTAGTGTCTATTCTATCAAATCCTGAAGTTTCATAAAAAAATCCAACATTTGGTTAGTGTTTCCATTGTTTCCTATTTGTTTTAAGTGTTTCCCTACAATACTTACAATATGTTGATAAGTATTTGTATCCCAAGGTAGCGATACAGCGTGCAATACCAATACTTTAAACCTTGGTAACAAACTTGAACTGGACAAAACAATAGGTAGAAATCTGACAATATAGTTTCGAAAACAAGTCATATTTTCTTATTTTTCTTAACCGAAGGACAATAAGTCTCATATCGGGTATTTGTAATAAGAAAATCAATCTTTAGGAAGCATTAACCTTTCTTTTCTTTTTCTTTTTCTTTTCTTTTTCTTTTATGGATATGCATTACCCATTCTTCAGTATAGACAAAGATACATTCCTCTCCTCAAAAATATAATCCTAGCAATAAAAAAGTCCAAGCATTTGACATTTGTATGTGTGTGCACATATTTTACATAATGGATGAAGGTAATATGAACCCTACACAGAGCAGAATGGCAGAACAGAATTCGTGTAGCCAACCCCAAATAGTTGGGATATGTCAATTTTTTGTTGTTGTTGTAGTTATGGTGGAAGATCCTGTGAAAATATCCCTTACTACAATCTCCATCTAGGAAGAGTTTGATTATAATTAAGATTGGATTGTTGTCTCAAGATGTTCTAATCAAATGGAGTTAGAGAGTGTATGCCATATTAAGTTTGAAATGGATTTAAAAAAAAAAAAAAAAAAGAGCAATTGTCACTAGATGATGAGATAGAACTCAAGAAGGGAAAATGTTTTAGGGAAGATTGTGAGTATAAAGCCTCCTCCAACCATACACTGGAACACCAAGTTAAAGAAAAAGATGGTAACCATAAAAGTGAGCTAGAAATCAGAAGAGTTAACCTCAAAGTAGTTCACCATCTTTACCATGAAGTCACACCAGTCCTTGAAGAGATGGTGTCCATCCATCAATGACTCTCAAAGAAGCCAAGCCAAGTCAGTTAAATATTGAGGTAGAGTAAAAATTAGGACGATCCAATAAAGCTATAAAACTGTATTTCAAGTATTTGGATGCTGTTTTGATCAAAGAGGACGACACACAAGAACAAACTTCATAGAGAAACATTTGCATAACAAGAATATCAAACTAGAGAGTTGGTATTGAGGGGGAGTGTTAAGAAAAGATAGAGTAGAGCTGGTTTCTTTAGTGTAATAGAAAATTCAAGAGGAAAATGATTGTCTATGTTGAGACCTCTGTTGGTGTGCCATTGATTGACACTTGATGTATTTTTGAATATTGTGTCTAGTTTTGGACATCTACTTTGTTAACTGACCACTTTTATTGAACGTCTTCTTCCAAGTCAAGAATAAGGAAGCCGAATTCTCTATCAGTGTATAAAAATATCTTATCGACTTATTGAATCGGTCTGAACACCTATAAAAAGGACAGCCCCTCTCTCAAGTCTCAAATGTGTGCCTACAAGTGACTGAGTGTGAACACTTGAGTAATCCGTGTGTGCTGAGTGAACTTAAGTAGTGCATGTGATTAGGAACCATATCCCCTGTACCACTTGTGCCACAAGTCATAAGAGGGTGAGGCTCATACACTATTTGCATGGGGGGCCCACCCCCTTGTGTCTTGTGGTACAAATGGTTCACGATGAAAGTGGTGAAGGGGATATGGCTCCATGTGATTATGTGGGGGTGAAATCATCTGCGTCACCCCCTGATGGGACACTTGGGGGGTAGGGGGAATCAATTCACTTTTTGGGGATTTTTGATTCGTCCCCACCCCTAGTATCCCATCAGGGGGAGTAGTACAGATGATTTCATGCCGTGATTATGTGACCAAGTGTCAGAGTGTGTGTGGTGTATAAAGTGCCACCTCACCCTGAACGGTGATCACTGGGGATACGTACACACCGGTCCAGAGGATATGGCAATGGCAAGAGGGCATTAAGTGAGTGCTTAAATGCGCATGGGTGCATACGGGATGAGGTTGCAGTGAACAAGGGGTGAAAAGTCGGTGAACCGGGCGGAATTATTATTTCTGCCACCCAATTCCAATTTTATTGTTTGGACGGTGTAGAACTAGTATTCCTCAATTCTCGGAGGAATTGAAGCACTGAATAGAAGGGCCAATTCTGTAGAAACGAAGTCTTTAGGGGATACCGGTTATTTCCAATTTCCACGCGGCAGAGCAATGTTACTTCGTTTTCAACCTAGGGCTTTGCTCGCAGCAACCTATAGAGACCAATTTTTTTAGTGAGGCTGCTTCCATTGTCTTTCAACTTAGGCCTTCACAAGTAAAAACCTCAACGTAACGTCCTTCCTATTTCTCTGCAACTCTCTCCAAATCAGTTGCTCTCCTCCATAGATTCAACACTTATAAATCACCTTGTATTAACTCTAAAGACTAAGTAAATCTGGAAACATAATTCTGGATTCAAGAATCAGGTTGAGGTGAATCAATTGGTTATGTTTGCTTTCCGAGCCGAGATGTGTAGCCCTTCTTCCAACTTCAACAACTTTCTCATGTCATGTGAATGGCAACCAGATCTCTCTCTCTCTCTCTCTCTCTCTCTTCTCTGAGCATATCTTCTCTCTCCATCGCTCTCTCTTGCCACGTCCCTTTATTTCTCTGATCATCTTACTCTCTCCATCGTTCTTCTCAATTTCGAAGCTGCTTCTTGCAAACCAGAAAATTCATGTGCACTCAACAATCGTCAAACCTTGATCCCCTCTTTTCCACAACAATGGCTAGTGCATTGACCATTCACAGAATCACCTGCTAAAGGAATGAACCTTACTTTTCAACATGAAGACCAATGTCAGCAAATTATTAAAGGTATATGCCCTTCTAAACTTTGGTTAAATTGTGTTGGTAACTCGTTTGTCATGGTGGTAGATATTTTATTTTTATTAATCACGGTGGTAAATTTAAGAGTATCAATTTCAATTTCAAGCGTCTTTTGCTGAGAATTCTATTTGAGTTATAATTTACAGTGGGTATGGAACTAATCCCCTTTGGAGAAAATCTCTCTCTCTCTCTCCTTACACCTTGTTACTATATTTTAAGATGCTCTTAATTCCGCCCACATTCATCCAAACAGTGAAATTCTAAATCTGTTGAATCTATTTATGTGTATTTCAATTCTGCACAGTTCAATTTTATGGGCTAATTTCAATTCCATAAATCCAAACACAGTCTAATTGTAAAGCATATTTCCAGCTAGGGCTGCCAATGAGCCTAGCTGAGCCGAGCTTCATCCAGCTCAGCTCCGGCTTGTCACTTGAAGGTAAGGATCAGGCTCGGCTCAGGCTCGTGACTAGCCTGAGGTAGAGCTGGCAACGAGCTGAGCTGAGCCAAGCTTCATCCAGCTCAGCTCCAACTCGTCACTTGAAGGTAAGGCTTAGGCTCATCTCAAGCTCGTAAAGGTAGGCTCGCTTTAGGTTAGGATCGGCTAGTCAAAGCCCAAAAGAAATGTTTTTTAGATTAGGCCCAACATATGGCCTATTTCACGAGCCTGCCCAAGCTCATTAAGGTAGGCTCACTTCAGGCTCGGCTCAACTCGCTGAAGCCCAAAAGTAACAATTTTAGAATAGGCCTAACAGTGTATTCCCATTATAGTTTGTTAACAAGCCCAATGACCCATTAGCCCAGTTATTATATATTGACAATTTTCACATTATCTGGTTAATTAAAAATAATAATAATAATAATAATAATAAAATTAGAAAATTAATCTTTTCAATTTAAGCTGATTATCTTGCTAATAAAATTGCATATCCATAAAATGGGCATTATACAATGAAGGAAGAAAACAACGCTTATCCCAAAATTCTATTATAAGACTCTTGAGACCCTTCTTATAATCCACCCCATTGTCATTCCGGCATGTAAGGTGCAAGATACACGAACAAGGCACAACCCGTTACCCTTTAAGTCCTTCCTTGTTCGCTTCCATCATGTGTCCTATAGCAATCCAAATCATTATGATTAATATGTCAAATAAGACATCATTTGTGTTCAGTTTAAGCCACCATGGCTAGTTCCTTTTATCATAGTGGCCTTTGTTCTTGATCTCATCCCACAAAGCTTGACGCTCAAAATCAAAGAGGCTACTTGGTTCAGAATAGAAATCAACGACATATTCTTCTACCCATTCCTTCATTGCTGACCATACAAGTAGCTCATTTGTAGCATAAGGGTAGTCTCCAATCACGAGTCTCATACCATAGTGCATCGAAAGATCCTCAACTGCCATGCACCTGAAATTTAAAATATATCATAACTGGATTTTGATGCAAGGTAATACAAAAAAGAAATAATGGAGGATGTAAAAGTGTGCATAACTTATAAAATAGGACAAGATAAAATCTAACCGGTAAAGGATTTCATATTTACCATTTTCATTTGTTAGGACATATCTTAGAATTGTTTCTTTTTTTTTTTTTGGAGGAGCCCATTTACTTTACCAACACAT
This sequence comes from Platanus orientalis, assembly GCA_025762735.1. Lineage (NCBI taxonomy): Eukaryota > Viridiplantae > Streptophyta > Magnoliopsida > Proteales > Platanaceae > Platanus > Platanus orientalis. Next base: position 136 of record JAOXJP010232606.1, on the reverse strand, counting down.
TTATGATGAAATTTACTTTGAAAATATATAAAGTTAAAAAAACAAAAATAACAACGCAGTCCTATTAGTATGGAAGAGAAAAATAATAATAATAAAAGATTTGATGGGTTAATGGGCTTTACTCCCTGAACACGTG
>JAOXJP010232605.1:0-10441 GCA_025762735.1 Platanus orientalis | reverse complement strand
GGTACAAACAGCACCAAGGGGCTGACACATCAGCACCGAAAAGTGATTTATACTTTTTGGGGGAATGCTTATCACTTTTCGGCACTGATGTGTCTGCACCCTGACACTGTTTGCATGAAATTCATTTGCACCTAATTTTTTCTGCCTAAGGGGAGCACTGTTCTCTCCTAGGAACACTCAGGAAACCAAGTGTGAGTCCACAACGCGTACTACATATTGGAGAATACTTTACTTCTGCAGGGATTCGAACTCATGACCTGGCTTGGATTTGATACTATGGGAAGAGTGAATGAACCAACTTAGGTTTTAGGAGATATAGGAATTAATAACCTTCAACAAAATCATGCCGTTGAAGTTTTTTTGGTGCTTCAGAAACTCAGAACATAAAATACACATAATATTAACAACTATTATGCAGCATTCACTTGGTGAGGAAATTCCCGTCTGTCACTCCCACTTTGAATCTGAACCCTACTCCTGCTCCAAGTCCTTGTTCAAAACAAAAATATTTCAATAAAATTTCAGATATCGTTTCAATTTTAACCAGGAAACGAACTGAAATCGATATATTTATGCTTGCTCACCAGTACACGGTTTCAAGGTTTAGTTGTACTGATATATTTCATATGACAAAATTATTGTAAAAAAATCTGAATGGAATTTTAATATTTAAACATATAACGATATTAGTATAACTAATATTCGCTACTTGAGCAGATATGATACCTAGGTTTATTCTTAACACCCATCCTGTGCATGGTCAACATAGAGCATGCAGTGTTGTTTCATCTGGGACAAAATTTTTGAAATGTTGCTTTTACATAACTGTTTAGGTTATGAAGGTGATCCCAAGATTGTTTAATCTGGTGTGTCCTGCAGTGTTGTTGTAAAAAATGCAGTAGAGATGCAAATGATGAGTTTTAACATTTATTTACTAGCATTATCTATCCAATGTATCCTCTTGTTTGTATCGCTGCTTCAGCTGTCATTGAGAGTTTTCCAGATTTTCTCTATGATGATTACGATCCTTGTGCTAATCCTCTGTTTGCTAAGGTGAGCTTCCTCAATATTACCAGAACTTTCACTTAAAACTTCAACAAACAGTAGCTGATCATGTGTCACCTCTGCACCTATGGAGATCTACAAGCACTTAGAGCACCATAAAGATGGCGGAGTAGGTGAGAATCGGCTTCTTATTCACTTCCATGCAAAAATGATGTCCTTTATAATTTTTCTTTTGGATCCGATGTTTGTTTTGCAGGTTCTGTCATCTGCATTGGAAGTGAATGGCATTGATTCCCATCTTCCTTTTCTTTCCTGATTATGTGGGTAAAGTTCAGTGGATAGATGATGGGTTCCGTGGCCTCCTTCCATCCCCATTTAATTATTCCTTGGGTGGGACTGCAGCAGCACTACAGTACTTCAACAATAAGAATGTGGCGTCTGATGAGCAATATGTAATTTTCCTTCTCTGAAACAATTCATTTTTTTCCCGGTTGCCTCTACTCTTCCAATTCTTCTTCTTTTCTTTTAATGTTTGTAGCAAAGTGAACCACCCCAAGGATCATCATTCAATTTAGTGTTACAGCTCAAAGATCTTGAAGCATGTACTTTCCTTGTTGAATTGGAACTTAAACGGCCTTACCGGCCTTCTCGTGGAAGTGACCTATCAACATGGGAGGTAAGATCTGTTATGAAATAGATTGATTTTTCTTCTTTTAAATGTCATAACTATCATTTTTCTGGATTGTGTAAATTTCAGGTTGTGGCTGCAATACCTTACCTGGACAGGGAGCTCTCACCTGCAATGTACCGGTCATTCTTCATCCCATATCAGTGGGAGCAGAAGAATGTTTTTGGCATGTATAAATTGCTTAGGAGAAAATCAAGTGTGGGTTCTTGATACTATTTTCCTTTTGAATGTGGTCAGTTATTATGGCGCTGGTCTAAGTCAATCCTTTTCTGCCATTAAGATGAAATTGATTTGGCAAGGCTAACAAGCTGGGGATGCCAATAACCTTTGTAAAATTTTGTTTGGACTGATTCTAGCAATTCTGTATCATATGGGTTTTGTCTGATTTTGTACCAGATTATAGGTCTTTGGTTCGTTATTTTTTATTTTTGGTTTTTAATTATTGTTGTTATTGTCACACAAGATTCAGAAACTGTATGACTAATCAACTGGAGTATACAACAACAACAAACAAACAAACAACAGCCTTATCCCAACTATTTGACTGATTAACTGGAGTATTTTTTTTTTTTTCCCCTCATTTAGTGCAAACTGGAAAGAGTAGTGGTCGGCAAGGAGCACCTTGCAAGGCTAAATATTACTAGATACTTAGTTAATAGCGAAGTACTGCAAGAGAAGAATGAGAACTCCCGCATGACAGTTGAATGAATTTAATAGAACATGAATCCTTTAACTTTCAAGTAGTTAGAGGCCGATTGAAGAACTAGCTTGCGATTCACCGGTAGTAGCTTGACTAAGGGAACCAGCAAGTTCTATACAGAAAGTGAATCTTCAAAGGGCAATTGTCATTGCTCATGGAATGGAACTTTATTTTTCTAAACCAGGATAAAAGTTTTACCAAAAAGCTAAAATTAAATATAAAAATAAAAATAAATAAAGATAAAAACCGGATAAAAGTTGGAGGTCTGGATAAACTGATGTTGAATTATCAACAAATGAGTGCATGGTTAAGGTCCTTAAGTGTGAACGGATCGTCTAATTATGCTTTCTGTCTGCTTTGGAATGAATTCATCACGGATTGTTCTGCATAGTGTGTGAACTAAAATAAGGAAAACAAGCAACTGTGGACAATTTATTTATGGGCATCCAGGATTTACAAGAAATTAACTAATTTCTATTTTCATTATCATTTGAAATGAATTCATTTTACCAAAAAAATGACTTCATTTTAAATGATGCATTCGTGCATTTAAGTACATTAAATAATGCAATCTAGAGATGCCATTTTGAATCAAGACATTTATGCATCCAAACAGGCCTTAGAGAGTAGGTGTGAGTGTGACAATAGCTGAACCTAAGAAATTGGGCCTTATGACAGAAGAATCTCACTCAACACAAATAACAAATGCCGTTTCATTGTTGTAGATGTAATCTATCATTTGATAATTAATAAAGGAATCAATCATTAACATAGTTTAGTAAATGTTAGTAAACTTTAAAAGTCTTCTTAATATTATAGTGTTCTCCAAATAACTTTAAACAATAAGAATAAAGCACTGAAATCAATTCTTAAAACATCTAGAGAAGAGAGTAAAGACTTGACTAAGAGTGTATTTTATCAACGCGAACCCAACTAACTGTCTATCTTTTATGTTTTGTGTACATATTTAGTTAATTAAAAAATAAATATATTAAGGAACTTGGCTTTGTGGTAGAAGTGTTACACTAATTGAGGGCTTTGATTAAGTATATATGGGCTTGGATTATGTGCAAACGAATCTCGTGAGAACCATGAAAATGGGACCAGAGGGGCTGACACATCAGTACCAAAAAGTGATTTGCATTTTTTGGGGGGCACTTATCACTTTTCGGTGCTGATGTGTCCGCACCCTGATGCCATTTTCACAGTTCTCACAAGATTTGTTCTCACCTAATTTTTAGTGAGTATATGTGTCCTCTGGTTGACTTCCCTCAATATGATTTCAGGTTGGGTTGGGTTAGGGTTAAGGTTTAATTCGCTCGGGTTGAGCTAGGGTTGAACTAACCCTACACAACTCTAAATTGGTCTCTTTTGTTAGTCATCCAAGTTTAAGCTCTCGAGAACAAGGTTAAGAGTAATTTTTTTGGGTCAGGCCCCATGTGACTTGTCCAACAACCTACCTGAACCCAAGTCGGAACCCAAGTCCAAATCTGCTGTGCTCACCAATCACAAAGACAACAAACAGCTTAACAAGGCAATTTTGGTCATTATATCCTGATTATGGAGGGTTTTTAGTAATTACACATTCCAATGCATTGACAAAAAAACCCTTGTTGTGCTGACCCTTATCAATCTAGCAGCGACCCGAGGCCCTATTTTAAGACAGTCCGGTCAACATACCTGACTTTTTTGAGTTGGGTCAACTATTCTTAACTCGGTTAATTAACTGTGGGTTGGGTTGGTGGTTTCCAGCCCAACCCAGATTTAACGCGAACCCTAAACCAACCAGACCCATTACATAGAAGTGGCCCATGACAATGACTTGATGGACCATATGTATCATCAGCATGGGAGTGGGATCCACTGAGGATTATGTAGCCTAGGTTTCGTCATACAATTTGAATAGTTTAATGCATGTTGGCACTTTGAATCGTTTATTTTTATTTTGGAGCATAACTGCATAGAAATTACCAAGATATTGACTTGCATTATAGACACAAGTTATGATGATTCAATCAGGTCGCCATCCCATGAATTACCCAGCACCCACCACTTTCTCCATTGACCATTTGATTGGGCAGCGAGTATTGGTATCATGTATGGCCAACTAACACGTGTCTGGTTCTTATTGGAAGTGGGTGTACAAGTGGCTGTTTCTGACTGGGTCAACAGCAGGCTCTCTCATTGGAGCCGGAAGGTAGCCTTGGGTGCTCCACCTTGGCACCTTCTGCTCAGTTTCCTACTTTCCTCCAAGACATTACACAAGGGTTGTCTATTTGAAGCAAGCGAAAGAAAATATTAAAAAAGTATCGCGGGGATCAAGCAACGAAGTAAAGTATCCTTCTCCAAGAAGGAAAGACACCCTTCTCCCTTATTTATTGAAGGAGACATAGTGCTCCACCCATTCCATTCCATTCCATCCCATCATCTACGCAACAACTCTCTCCATCTATTGCAATTTAGATACCTTAGGAAAGAAAGAGAATTAGCTTCGAGCTTCCACAACACCCAACATGACGGTGAGCCTCTTTTTCTCTTTCTTTTCATATGTTGTTATTGAAAAGATTGAAAGGATCACATGAATCATTTATGCTAAAAGGCACGGTATGTTAATCGCTTTTTTCAAGATTTTAATCATTGGTTTGTCCGTACTTTATTGTATGAAGGCGGGATGATTAAAGTTTTAAAGAAAACGACTACCATATTGCACCTTCGAGTAAAAAACATTCCATATGATTCTCTCAATTTTTCTGACAATTGCTTGGGTCTTTCTCACACAGATAAGTTCATGCACGCTTGGGTTGTTATGATATCTCGTGAAAGTAATATTACCTATCAAAAATAAAAATTAATATTACACTACATCTGTCACCCTCTAAATGGTGGAAACAAGCTGCTCTAGGCAAGCCCTCTAGATGTGTAGTTTGAATTAAGATAAACTATGATTGATGGTCCAGTGCAATAAGTTTCAGCTTGGAAGCTTATTGCAAACATGGATAAGAACCTATCCACGTCAAGTGGACTCCAACACCTTTTCAGGAACAAGTTTGAACCAATTCAGGGTGGACATACTCTCATCATCAACGACCTTTCCCCGGCCAAGAAAAAAGTGGCTAATGGGACCCACTTAATCAATCTTCTTATCCATGATTCCCATATATTCTAACCCATCACTTGGTTATGCTATTTCAGATCGTAGAGATGAGAGTACATATGGACTGTGCTGGATGCGAGAGCAAGATCAGAAAGTCTCTTAAAAAAATAGAAGGTATGTTACCACACCCTGCTGCATGAAAAGATAATATAGTACAACTGTGCGTACAGCTCCTTTGGTCCTCCCATCCTGACGTGAGTGTCTGTGTTTATAATGATATATATTAGGGGTGGATGACATCGACATAGATATGGGCATGCAGAAGGTGACGGTCACCGGATGGGCAGACCAGAAGAAGGTCCTCAAGACAGTGAGGAAGACAGGAAGGAGGGCTGAGCTATGGCCTTTCCCTTACAACCCAGAGTACCATGCCTACAACCATCAGTACTACCATCAACAGCATCATCAGAGCCATCCACTCAGCTACTTCACCCCACAACCTTCCTACTCTTACAACTACTACAAGCATGGGTATGATGGCCATGATCATGGCTATTACCAGTCACCGGTTCATTCCACTTTCATTGATGAACGAGCCGGTGCTATGTTCAGTGATGACAACCCTCATGCTTGTTCTATTATGTGATCATGAAGCCTTATGATGCGCTTATGTACATATGGTTCTTTTTTTCTTTTTGTGGTAAATTTTGGGTTTGTTTTTGGTGATATGTATTATAGTTCCTGGCTGGTTTTGTGTATGAAGAAACTGGGTTTTTGTAAGGTTTATCATCCTCCATGGACTATCTGTATATCTGCTTTATACATGGCCTACCAACTTATATATAATCTTGAATCGTTTCAAGTGGTCTGATTGGTCTGATTTTCAAGATATATGGCCCAACCAATATGTGGCTTACTGATTGAATGGTCCATTGGTAGTTACAACCCGATCTGATAGGATCCACTTATCTTGGATCCGGGGCTGTTATACTGCTTCAATGACCGGATCGACCCCGATCATCAGTGGGACCCGAGGTGATGGCAACCATCCATTAAGAATGATGGACGTTAACTGCGCACATCATGTATAATGATGTTGAAAGTTGGATCTAAGGTCCATCGTCCTTAACAGGCTATATATTAGTCCATCGACATCATTAGACCCACCACCCAAGATCAGCACCCTACCACCAAAACTTCTTTGTTTTGAAAAAATGTAAGAAAAAAAAAAAAAAAAAGCAAAAAAAAATCTACCGTCTATGGTAGTTAAACTATTTTTTTCCGAGAAGGAATTAAGATTTAGGGTGCATGTATGTATACAATAATTTATAATTTTTTCATTGTCAGTACCAATTTCATATAAAGAAGAAGAGTAACATCAGATAGAATGCTTGCGTAAACCTTACTCAAATCATTTAAACAAGAATTTTATGCTACCAAGCTTCACAATTCATGTAACCAAACCCAAGTAATCGCGATAGAGCTTCAGTGAATGGAAGAACAAGATTCGTGTAGTTGAACCCAACTATCCATGTACTTAATTAGGATCGAAAAGGCTTTCTTGAGTTGAGCCGAGTTGAATTCAAAGTCTAGGCACCTTATGATCGTTGGTAAGGTGCATTGAGTATGATACAGTCTAGTAAGGTGAGAAAATCTCTCCTTAATATGACATCACCCCCATCTTCTTTTGGACTATTATGCTACATCACATTTCTTTTTAATGTGAATTGTATTCCTCACTTACAACCAAGGTCTTAGATCTCTTTATAACCAAAAGACTTAATATGCTCATATTAGGATATATCATCATTACATAAATATATTATTGAAATTACAGAATTGGCTCTCTTATTGTCAAAGAAGAGATTTTTGTTGTTGTTGAGATTATAGAGAATCCAATTATAGATATTTATTACTTTTGTATATATTTTAACTTTCTATAATAAATTCAAAGGAAATAAGATGATATAATAACCATGTACAAATTTACAATTGAGTGGAAAGTTAGCTAATATATTCTTTTTCATGAAATTAAGCAATGCATAAAGGATATCATAAACAAATTCTTACCTTATGCAAGGGGGTGTGAATACCTGGATAATAAATTTTCCAAGTATTCAATTTAAACTATATATAGTCAAGATTATAAAAACAAAATGAATAGTTACTCTTCCTTTTCCCTTAGGAGAATGATTGTCTGTATTGACAGAGGCCTATGTAGGTGCGCCTTGATTGACAGATGATGTATTTTTCAATTTGGTGTCTCCTTTTTACACCTGAACACTTTTTTGACCCTCAACACATGATGTGTCAGCTTATAATTCACCATAAACACTACGGACACTTTATCATCACGGAACATTTTCTTCCTTACCATTATATGTACTATAAAAGTTTTGAATTGAGGGGCATGATCATTGAGATCGAAAGGTGACTCTACTTTAAAATAAACAAAGATTGGAGCACTTGGGCACCACCCCATTACTAAAGTTAATTATGTATATCTATTGGAAGGTGATTTAGCTTTTGGGCCAATAATTGAAGTGGTAAGTGTCTGTATGTAGGAAAGAGTCTCAAAATATTTGGAATTTGAGGAAGATTTTGCAAAATTTAACACCTTGGTTCTTCCAAACACACCCAGCTTTGGTATAATGAATTGTGTTGCAAATGAGGGACCAAAGTAGCCATGGAAGCCAAAGAATTGAATATCTAAGAGTGTTAATGAAGCCATAGAAGGTTATTTGCATGAAGAACAAATGAGAAGCAGGATAACTCAATTGCAATCATGATGACATAAATTTTAACACCTCGAACAACCCCAAAATCTGAAAAAAAAAATAATAATAATAAATAAAAAGATAGTTTAAGCCAGGAACAATCTAGAAACAGAGCATGACGGAAGAAATTTACATCTCTTCTTCTTTTTGGAAAATCACAACCATTTATTTTGAAGTTGAATAGATTCACAGAGAGAGAGAGAGAGAGAGAGAGAGAGAGAAGCGTGATTCACTGGGATTACAAATCAATAGCCGACCACAAAAAATTCTTCTTTCCTTTTTTTTTTCTCCTGGAAAAGAAGGAAACACGTTGGTCTGAGTCCTATGGATTCCCAAAGGAAGATAGTACATGAGAAAGGTAGTATATGCAGGGTGCTACCCCCTTATTATTATGCTTAAGATAACCACCATAATAAACTTACTTGCATCAAACAATAAAACCACAATCACGTGTTCCTGAACAATACAAAACCTTGACTTCTACAATTCAAACACATAAGAACCAAATCAAAACCTGAAGAAAGGGGACAAAAGTAATTTATTAGATACGTATAAAGCAACAGATCAATTACCACCAATTACCACGTAATTATCTAACTACAGCCCACCATTAATGTTTGGAATCCAAAACTTCAAACTGTCATGCCATATGTCCCGCATATATCTTGCCTCTACCTAGACAACCTACAACAATAAGATAACAATAACATATATCTGTGAATACAATTAAATACCGACCTTATAATTTGTTTATTATGCAAGAAAGTTTGACGATAAAAGATGAAGTAAGTTATGTTTTACTTGACCTATTACGGTGCGAGATGACCTAAGAGCCAATGAAACTCCTGCATATTACGGGCTCAAGGAATAATCAAAATAGTATTAAAACAAGTCATAATGATTAGGGTAATGTAGAATTAAAGAAGACAAACTTTGGATATCTATTCTAGAGCAAAATCTAGACAAAAGTTTATAACGAAGAAAAACATAATCTACAGATGTCTGAATGACATGAAATTTTATATAGCAAAATATCCATGGATGAAGAAAATATTTCATCTTAAATGAATCAATAGTAGTACATAATATATGCAAAACTCAAGTCTGGTCTTAGAGACATAACATAGCAGAATAAAGTTTTGTAATAGAAAGTGTACTTATCTAGTGTAGAACCAATGGCTGCCTTGATCAAGATCAACTTGCAGTGGTATTATTTCTTCAATGATTAAAATAGAATAAAAAATTACGGAAGTAAAGCTAGTAGAAGAAGAAGAAGGTAGATACCAACAGCCTAGTTGTACGGTCTACTCGGGATGCTTAGCCTCAAGCTAGGTTTTAACAAGGGATGTCTGCCCTCAACCTCAACCAAAAACCCACTTTGAAAGCAATAGTATCTTAAACTCCATTGAATTCATTATAGAAGGGGAACTTTAAATAGAATACAATGTTTGCTAGTTTAGAAACTACCCTTAAAAGAAATAGAAACTAGCTTATAGACAAAACTTCTTCAGAACCTATATTTACTAACAAGAAAATAAATAAAATAAAAGAGATCACTACTAATAGTTTAAACTCACAAAAAACTTAAAACATATTAAAAGAACTTATTAAAAATCCTATTCCCGTCACGTATTGATATCCTCTTAGATTATAATCATAACTTTTTTAAATTACATCAAATTTGCACAATCTTAGTCTCTTTTAAAAGGTAACTAACTGAATAACCTTTTTAGAAACACCAAAACATAGCAGAAAGACAAGTTTTGACCTGAAAAAATTTGGGCTAAAAGTATGTTGTTACACTTAGACTAATGATCCAATTTAATGAACCAAAAATCCAGGGTAGCTTTACTTGCAAGTATACAAGTGTTGTAGTATTAAACAAGGTCGAATCGACAGGGATTGACTTGTACAATAAAAACAAAGATTACAATAGAAGAAAAATAAAAAAAAAAAGAAAGAAAAGAGATCAATGTTTCCACACTGTAGTATGAAGCAAAAATAATGTTAAAATAGAAAAAATAAAATGGACCTAAGGTTTCAAGGATCCATTTTATAACTTGTAATTTATGTTGGATCAAATTATCACGGTTAGAATCAAATATAGATTCTACCTAACCGGAAGATCACTCTGTTAAAAACAAAAGAAATAATTGCAGAATTGAATGTTGTTTAGA
>JAOXJP010232604.1:0-10442 GCA_025762735.1 Platanus orientalis | reverse complement strand
TAAATTAATTTTAACCCCTCCCCATGGCTCATATGGCCTTATTACATCAATCCCATTACTAAAACCTTCCTAAAATAGAAAGAAAACAACTAAATAATTCTTAAAATAGAAAAATAAAGGAAAAATCTTGTAGACAGCACTATATCGTCTTCTTGTATCCTTTGTTCTTGATTTTGGGCTTCCACAAAGGTTGGAACTTCTCAAGCCATGTTAATGCCACCGCATCAATTGTTGTCTATCGTAAGATGTTCACTATTAGTGAACAATGAGTTGCTACTAATAGTTGACTGCAGAACCAGCCAGCAGGTTGTAGCATTCTCTAATTTGAGAGCCTTTTAGTTGTTAGTAGGAAACTTATTTGTAAGGGGATAACTTTTATGAAAGTGGAAATCCTATTTCGTCACTTTTTGTTAGGATTTACTTTCAGGAGTCAAAACTTGCCTGTTTGGTTTGATTTGGTGTAATTTGAAAGTTTATTCAGTTTTGTTTCTAAAGAGTCCAAGTTCTTGCGAATTAGCTGTGATTTGGGAAAGTTATGGCCAAAGTACTAGTACGGTAATAGCTTGTGATGGGAATTATTTATTTTGAATTACTTCTAGTTAGATAGTTTCTTGGTTATCATGGTTTCTATAGGATTAGTAATATAGTTTTATCTATTGATACGGAGAAGATGGAGTGGTGTAAATGAGAATTGTTTATGGAATAGAAACTTTGCTTTGAGTCTGGTTTGGTGTAGATTTTGAACTTCTCTTGCTTTTTTCAAGGTGCTTATACATTCAAGGCCTCTAGGTGCTTGATCCAGTGGCTTATCATCTTCTTCTTGCTTCTTCTATTTTCTAGTCTATTTATATTTTATTGAATTTCTATATTAGTTTCTTGAATTCATGAGTTCAAGTATCTAGCTCTTGAATTTAATTTCTTGAACTTTACTTCAAATTCTAATTTAGATTCTCTTGGATTTCTTTTGCCAGTTTTTTGTCTCTTAAAGTTGACCAGCCCTAACTATACGCTAATTTTCAGTTTGAAAATACCTTTAACCTTATTTTTCCTTTGATTATAATTCCTATAAAACCTAATCCAAAACCTAACACTAGGAATCCTAAATCTTGATTTATTGATTTAAATATTTTTTTCTTTATTTCTTGAAATTTCTTGTTTTCTGAAAGTCACCTTAAAACCCAATTTTAAACCACAAACCTTGTGCAATCTTCACTAGTATAATTTTCTAGGATTTAACCCAATTCTTGATAATAACAAAAGAATGGGCTACCCAGTACCCCCTAGTTTGTCTTACATCAAAACTTCATTTACTTGACTTAATGCACAATAACCTTGAGATCATGGAGTCAATTCCTTCTTGAAAGAAGAACTGGAATAAGAAGACGGAGGAAATAATTTTCAATAAGGACTTTGTGTGTTGAGATGTAGTCTTTGTGTGTGTAGATTTATTGGTTCTTTGTAGGTTGGTATCTATGATCACAGACAAACTGAAGTAGGATTCCTCTGGGCCCCACACTGTAGATAGTCGCTCCTAAGTTGACACTTAATGTCTACTTATTGAAATTAAATAATTTGACCACTTCAACAGTGATAGTTAACATAATAGCAGTCTACTTGAGATTAACAACGTTTGCTTGGATATAGTTAGAAGGATAATTATCGGCTCTTTTTTTATGCAACTAGTATAATTCAGATAATTTTTCCTTTTTATCATGCATTTGCACACAGTGCATATTGATAGTTAGTTCTTCATTTTGCAATAGGCTCTAGAAGAAGTTGAAAAGAATTTTCTGGCAATGAGACATATGCTTTCTGGAGATGGAGAAGTTGAACCAAATGGGGATCAGGTTATACAGTTAACTCTTGAAATCTGCAAAGAGGATGTTCTTAGCCTTTTCATTCACAAGTTACCTATATTGGGATGGGAAGTAAGTCATTACTATACTCAGCACATGTTTATTTTATCTGAGACCCTTTAACTGAATCAATATTTATAAGACAGGCAAGAAAAGATTTAGTGCATTGTTGGTGCATTTTGTTAAGGCAAATGGTTGGCTCTAGTTATTGCTGTGTGGACTATGTTGAGAATCATTTGGAGCTATTGGACTTCCTCGTTGTGTGGTAAGATTCTGTCCACTGGAAACTTCACCATTTTCCTCCTCGTACTCGGCTCCTCTTCCTCCTCCTCCCCCCCCCCTCCCCTCTCTCTCTTTCTCTTCACCCCCACCCTCTTTTTTATTTCTTTGCCATGCATTTTAGAGGTGCACCTTATTGGTTTAATGTAAGATGAACTTGCATTGTCGACCCTTTGTTGTACTTTATTCTTTACAGCTAATGGTCAACAGAATGGAGTCTTCTATTGGGTGAGTGTGTCATGAATCATGATAATTGCAGAATTGTTAACAAGGGGATGCCCCCACTGATGTAGGACTAAAAGCTCTAATACCAATTGATGTAGGACAGATTAGGGAGATTAGGTCAAATGGCAAAGTTTGGATAATTCAGGTTTAAGGTTGAAGGGAAAAGAAAAGTGCAAAAAACCTCTATATTTCCCTACTAACTTGACCAAAACCTATGGAATTTTAAAAAACACTAAAAGAATACTCAAAGAACAAAACTTAATGATCAGACTTCTCATCTAACAAATGGAAATGACTAAATACCCCTAGCTGCACAAAAAACCATGTAAGCAATAAAAAAAGACAAAAACATGTATAATCTCAAATGAGATCCCAAGATCCAGTAGAAACCTGCAACAATAATAGAGAAGAGAAGAAGAAAAGGGAGAATATGCATGAGGTAGAAATTGGGTGTGTAGATAGAGTACATCTCTCACACTTATATATATATAAAGATCCAGTACATGTAGCTCAATACATGACGAAACATAAAAAGACAATATACCCCTCAAGAATACGTATACTTCCACAGATCCATCATCATGCCATATCAAGGCTTGTTGATTAGCCTTCCGTCTCCTAGAATAGGTCTATGGATGCTGTTTAGGATTCCCATCACCCTCCCCTGGGAAAAAATAAAAAAACATGGGGGAATGTCAATGATTGACTTGCTATTTGCTAAAGAAATTGGTGGAGAGAACATTCTTAACCTTAGGATCCTAAGAAGTATTAAAATAAATTTTCTTTTGTAACTGCCACTATGTGGTTGTCTTTAGTCATCTCTCAATAATTTACAGCAGGAAAACCATATGCAGATACTTTAGATCAATGAAAGCATAAACTTAAGCATGAAATATTCTTAATTACCGGCAAAGAAGTGCTTTCTACCCCCAGTCCCCCATCTCATTCCTTCATAATCACTTATTGATTGTGCAGGACTACTAGTGTCCTTTTCCCCAACTTCTTTTATGGATTGTTATGATTGGTATAACAGTCCATGCCTTTCATACACATGCACAGTCGTTTTATAGATTATTCTTTTTGTGATATTAGACACATTGTGATATTTATACTTTAATTTATTTAGTGATGTAAATATGCATGCAACTTACTGTGATCTTTTCCAAACAGCTACGATAACAAAGACATTGCCTTGAATGGTGGAAAAATGTTGAGGGAATGCATCAAATTCCCAACCCTGGCAAGGTAAGACATTTAAGTTTTTCATATTCTCTCATGGCTTTCTGGTTGTGCAAAGACCTTTTTTGAGTTGATGCTACTTTGGAGAAAAAAAATCATTGTTATGTCTGGTCAAGTGATTGTATTAAAAAGAAGAAATCTAGAGTATATAAAAAGTTAGGTAAAAGAATCTTGTGTACAAGTGTGATTTGTCTACTCTTGCTGCTTTTACCAACATTGCTGCTAGATAGCTGGCACTTCTATGGATCACGGTTGAAAATGATGCAAATATAGTTATATTGGTGGGAAGCCTTGACCGTTATTTACCATTATAAAAGTTTATAGTGGTTGTTATCGTAGCAGCTACTTTAACGTTTTTATTATTAAATTGCATTAGATTTTATATAATAAAAATAATTAAAGTGTTATAGAAATACAAAAATAATTAAAGTAATATTACAACAATATTAATGGCCAAAAAATCATGATAGCGGATGTCATAATGGTAATAAAGGTGAACGGTTGTTAGGTTTCCAGCATTATTTTACAATATGACGTGACAGTCCTATCTGAGTACCGTTATAACACATATTTAACGATAACAATCATTTAAAAAACAATGCTATGGACCCTGCCATAGCATTGTTAAAGAAGTTTTTATAGACTTTTATCTAGTTAATAGAGTTAAAGTCTATAAAAACTTTTTTAACTCAATTAAAACCTTCATTACTTGCTCCATAGCCTCTTCCATGTTCTTCCTTGCTCACCTCCTTGCGTGGACCCTGCCAAGACCAAGTGTGGGCCCCACTTTGCCTCCATGCCCTCATCAATTAGGCAAGGTAACACCTTGTCTCCCTTTCATTTCTCCATTGTGGCGGATGTCCTGAGTTCTCTGTTTAGCCGTGCTTTGTTGAAAGGGCTCATTTCAGGTTTTGGGATAGGTGATAGCTGCCCTTCTATCTCTCCCCTTCAATTCACTAATAATACTATCCTTTTTCTTGAAGTGGAAGAAGAGTGTGTTACAAATACTAAGTTTATCTTAAAACCTTTGAGGTAAGTGAATATGGATAAATCAATCTTGATTGGAGTTTATGCAGAGGAATCTTGGTTTCTCCATTTTGCCAGCACTCTTGGTTATGTTGTTGAAAAATGGCCTTTGAAGTACCTTGGCCTGCCGTTGGGTAGGGGTGGCAATGTTTGACACGACCCGGGAACCAACACGAAATAACCGGGTTAGGGCAGACTGTAAACATGTGTCAGGTCAAAACAGGTCAACCTGCTTTGACATGATCAATAAATGGGTTGGGTTTGGGTTGACACATATAATCTTATACCTTTAACTTGACACGACACGAATCTGAACCTCCAACACAAAGTACCGCATAACCCGACATGAACCCAACGTGAAATAAGTTAGGATTGAGTGTAAACATGTTTTGGGTCAAGGTGGGTTGACCCGCTTTGACATGATTAATAAATGAGTCAGATTAGGGTTTAGCCATATAGTCTTTTAGCCTTATATTTTGACACGACATGAAACCTGACCCGCCAACATGAATTGCCACCCCTACCGTTGGGCGAAAATCCAAAAGAAGTTGTTTTTTGGGATCCAGTGGTCGAGAAAGTGAACAAATGATTGGATGTTGGAAGAAATCATATATATCTTTGGGCGGCAGAATAGCCCTAATTAAGGCTGTTTTGGCTAGTATTACAATTTATTATTTGTCCTTATTTAAGATGTCTTTTAAGGTTGCTAGAATTATTGAAAAAAGTCAAAAGTGATTTTCTTTGGGAAGGTGGTGGTGAGTTCAAGGACCATCTCATCAAGTGGAAGAATGTCTGTAAATTAAAATAAGGTGGTTTGGGAATAGGTAGGTTGAAGGGCCACAATTTAGCATTTTTGGGAAAATGGTTATGGAGGTTTGCAACTAACAGGGGAAGTCTTTAGCAATCTACTATATGCAGCAGGTGTGCCTTGGATTTAAATGGTTGGGACTGCAATTTGTCTGCCAACTTCCTTTTCTCATCACCTTGGAAAAATCACTCAAGTTGCTTCTCTTTACTTACCCCATTCTCGTTTTGTAGTAGGATTAGGGCATCACATTAGATTTTGGAAAGATCTATGGTGGGGTGACCAACCCCTATTGGAGTCTTTTCCTAGACTATTTCATTTATCATCTCAAAAATATGCCTTGATGTCGAACATTCTTATTAATTCCCAATCTGGTGTCTCTTGGAATCTTATATTTCTAGAGATCTTTTGATCTGGAAATTGATAGTATAACCATCCTCCTCAACTCTCTCAAGGATGTTCTCCTTTCCATTGCTGATCTAGATAGGAAACTATGGACCCTTGAATCATGCAGAATGTTCTTAATGCAGGATATCACAAGCTTTGTTGCCAAACTGATGTGGGGCAGCCTAGGCTTTTATATCTTGCTGATGTGGGCCCAAAATTATATGCGGAAGGAAGGACAAAATTTAAAAGAACCAAGAATAGGCTATAAAGTATAAACACACCCCAATAAAATCAACTTTGATGTAAGATGCATGTGCATGAGTGTGAGGAGTTTACAGGAATCATACCACAAACATATGAATAAAATAAACTAGGTTCCTACTCATCAACCATGTTATTCCCAAATTTCAGATTAGGGATTCCATAACCATCCAATGCTTTCATGCAAGAATTCATGACACATAAAGCACTAAATTAAATCAAACCTAAGCACACATGTGACATTCAACTAACCAAGCAAAAAGATTAACTACACATTTAACATTAAGGAATTTGCCGCACCTTTCTTAGGCTGTGATTAAAATGAGTAGTTGCTGGAAAATCAAAATAAGTGAGTGGAAAACAAGGTTAATACTATGGGCTGGTGTGTGGGTCTGAGTGAATCGAAAGGCTAACTAAATGATGGCAGTAGTCATATATAGGGTAAAGGCTAACCATTATAGCACTCAGCAAAGAGGACAAACTCACATGATATGGGATGTTCTCAATGGGTGAATAGTGGTGGAAGTCCATGAATACTTATTGGCTGATCTGAATAGAGGACCCCATTAAGAGGTTGTTGTGTACTCATCTGATGCAGTACAACTGTGTTGCAGGCTTGGAAACCAGTATAAGATCAGTTCCCTTCGTAGCACTTCTATAACAGTGTAGTTTCATGAGAAGAAAGCTTAAAGAAAAAAAAATCTCCAACGTGTGCTATTTTCTGAACAGTAAACTCCCCTTTTAAAACTCCTTAATTAGTAGCTGCTGTGGCCTAGGAGTGGGGCCCACAAGTAGTCGTACAAATTCTTCCCTTTAAGTCTTCAGAATGCTTCTTAAAATAAAGAGTTCTCATGAACTTGGACTCTTGAATGCAACCAAAACGTGTAGACGTGCTGGACAGGTTTTCCCCTTTTGAAAACACTTAATGGAAAGGTTGATCTGGCACTAGAAGTGGGCCCACAGGTGTGCTGTACGAAATGCGAATCCCTCCTCCAAATCCGCAATATCCCTCTTAATTAGAAGAGTACCAATAGTTAGGGACTCTTAAAAGGGCAGCCAACTCGTGTGGATGGGTTGGGGAGATATCCTTCTTTTTAAGGATTCCAACTAAAGGTTTGAGCCAATATGGAGGGCCCACATGATGTCACACAAAATCCCCTTTTCAGATTTGCAAAAATCCTATTAAATTAAAGAATCCAAAAGAGTGAAGACTCTTTTATTCCAAGCCAAAACTTGTGGGAATACTGCTGGACAGAATTTGACTAAATCAACACTCACTTTAGGTGGTTGAGTGAGGCTAGGATGGGCCCACACATCATTCGTATAATTCCCTTTTAAATCAACCAAAACCTCCCAGAAAAATAAAAGTCCTAAGAAAGTAGGACTCCCTTATATTTGCCACCAGCCTACTAAGGGAGTTCCTCATTGAAAGAATATCTTTGAGGTTGAACTCTTGGAAGGCGAATCTCTTGTCGAAAGGGGAAGATTGACCTTGTTAAAATTCACTCTTGCATCCATCCCTAACTATTATCTGTCCGTTTTCACCATCCCTGGGTCTATGGCTAAAAGAATTGGGGTTAAGTTCCTGAACTTTTTGTGGAACGACTCAGATGAGCATCATCGGTATCATCTTGTGGCTAAATGGTTGTGGAAGTTTATCTGTTTTAAGTTGAGGTCTGGGAGGGAGATTAGTTTTTGGAAGGACAGATGGACGGGTGAGACTCCTTTCAAGGAATTGTTCAGGTCTCTCTATTCTTTAGCTATTGATCCCAAGGGGTTGGTGGTGGATTCTTAAGATGTCATGGGCAATATCTAGAGGCCTAGCCTTCATAGAAATTTAAATGATTTGGAGATAGATGAATTAGGTAGGATGTTGGGTTTACTTGAAGGTATGAAGCCGGACCTTACTTTGAAGGATGGTTGGGATTGGACAATCTCTAAAAAAGGAAAATCCACCTCTAAATCTTTCTACTTGGAGTTGGGTGGGTATAGGGCTCCTTTGTTCCCTCATAATGACATTTGGATCCTAGGCATCCCGTCAAAAGTTTCTTTTTTTATATGGAATGCTAATCTGAATAAATTCCTTACCCTCGATCATTTGCAAAGTAGGGGTTGGAAGTTGGCTAACAGATGTGTTCTTTGTCTAATGGAGGAGGAATCAGTGGATCATCTATTTGCTCATTGTTCCATGGTGCACCTAGTTTGAAGCTTTTTTCTTTCCCATCGTAGCATCTCCTGGTCCTTCTTTGCTCATTTCTGTGAGTTGATTTCAGGTTGGTGGACCCGTGATTTGGAGGGATTACATTCAATCATTTAGTCTTTATTGTTGGGTGCCATTTATTGGAGTCTTTGGAAGGAGAGAAACTCTAGGATCTTTGAGGCAGAAAGTTGATATATAAGAAGCTCTCCTTATCTATTTATAGATCTTTATTTGACTGGATTTCCATTCGGGCTGATTTCGAAGAAAGGGAATGGTACTCCATTTGGTGTGAGGAATTGTAATGTTTTTTTTTTTTTTTTTTGTGTGTGTGGGTGGGTGGGTTTTGATTCTTCTTTCTCTTGTTGGGGCCTTTCACTCCCTTAGAGATGGTCCTCTTTTATGTTTGTTGTTTTCTCTTTGTTCTATTCTCTTCAATAAAGTTTGTTTGTTATCTCTAAAAAAAATGGAGTTCCTTTGTGTTCAAACACTGAAATAACCTTAAAAAGTCCCTCATATGCTGTGATTAATAAGGACAAATCTGGGATTTCAAACCCAATTGAAGTAAAAGAAATTTTAACCCCCAAAATCTACCACCAGATGGTTTCAAATGGGTTTTGAATTTGCAAAATAAAAATAAAGGAATTTTCTCTCCCTTTTGCAGCCGTATGATTTGGGACAGCCCTCTAATGTATTCCATCTAATCAAAGAAAAGAAAAGAAAACAAAAGAAGCAAGAAGAAACAAAGAACACGATGGGGCCATCTTATGAGAGCTTGGATTTGTGGTAAGACACAAAAAAAAAACACAAGGTAGAGGGTCTGATGGCTTTCCTTCATGATTTTATGGATTTATCAAGATCAAAAGGAAAATAATGGGGGGGGGGGGGAGGGTAGGCCGAGAAGGCAATGGGAAAATTGATGGGAAACATGGACTTGGACAGAGGAGTTCAAGTAACCACCAAGATTGAGAGGCTCGAAGGATCTTGATAATGAGCTATGATGGAAACGAACTAGAGAAAGAAATGGTAAAAGGTAATGAAAGAAACCAGAAAATGGAAAGGAAAGAAAGGGAAGAGAGAGATTAGAAAATGAAGTATAGGCAAAAAAAGATTACCTAGGTCTCCACCCAGCTCGATTAAACCCCAAGGGGAAAACCACTCCTGGATTAGGATTTCAGCCACACATGCAAGGAGAAACCCAGCTCTGAAAAGCAAGAAATCAACAAATTTATTTCAATATATCAACATCAATAATCACTTCTAAACGTGTGGGGGGGTTTTATAATGCCTCTCCCACTCAGAAATTACAAAATGAGTTAGGAACTTCAAGAAATAAATAGAATTCCTATCCAAAATTAAAACCAACAATTACCCTCCCAAACATTTAAATAAATTATACTAACCCCCTTACAAATTGTGCATAAAATAAAGAACTAAATAAATAAACTATTAATAACTAGAGCTAACATCAAGTGACACATGGGCTGTGTCATGTCCTCCAAGTGTCCATGAGGTGCCACATGTCCAAGGGAGTGGACACCCTCTACTCGGACCACAGCAAGGGGCTGTCCCTCCTCTTCTTCCTTTGATACACCTCGAATGTACCTCCTCGAGGCATATGATGTCCACATCAAACTTTAAAATAAAATTTAGGAAGAGGAATAGAGAATCGAATTAGAGGGATTAGATGATGAAGAGAAGGAAAAAGAACTAGAAAATAACACTGTTTAGGGTTTCTAGAATTTCAGGGCAGAATTGTGAAATTACCAAAATACTCTTGTCAATGCATCAGAAAATTCTGAAAATTTACAGGATGTTAGATGAGCCTAAAAGTGATTCTCATGCAAAATTTTATGAATTTATGATCAGTCTAGGTATAAGAATATCAGTCAGTAGTGTTTCTTTAATGGAGAAAGTATATAACAGTGAAGGCAATCTTGAGCATAATCTTAGCATGAAAAGAGGATATTAGAAACAAGGATTAGGGGTTAGAAGGGAGACTGGTAGGGGGGAAAAACCCTAAAAGAAAAGAAGAAGAAATAGGGTTTATAGGGAAGCGAATTTAAGAGACTATTATGCTGAAAATATAAGATGTTAATGGAGGGTTAGAATCATAGATCAAAAACTCAGGATTGGGATCGGGATCGGACCCAGGCGATCCCGATCC
>JAOXJP010232603.1:0-10442 GCA_025762735.1 Platanus orientalis | reverse complement strand
GTTTTGGACTATATACCTCCAATTATCGAGATTGTAGGATTTTTTAATTTTGTCCAACAATGAAGTACCCGACAAATAATATGATGCACTTCATTGAGCCCGG
The DNA here is from genome assembly GCA_025762735.1 of Platanus orientalis. Classification (NCBI taxonomy): domain Eukaryota; kingdom Viridiplantae; phylum Streptophyta; class Magnoliopsida; order Proteales; family Platanaceae; genus Platanus; species Platanus orientalis. The sequence goes on along the minus strand of JAOXJP010232603.1, from coordinate 10,339 downwards.
ATCTGCTGGACCTTAGTTGACATGATCACATATAAACTAACATTATTTTTTTATATTTGAATAAAAATTAATTATTAATTAAAGAAATTAAGTAGTTGAAATATCAATGGAAACAAAATCTGATATCAATCATCTTACTTTCTTATGTTAAAAGGGTTTTTTTCTTTTTATCTTCTCTTTTTTTTCCCTCTTCTGCTATTTTTTTTTCTCAAATAGTCACTATAAATAAATTGCTAATCATTATTCTCTAATCCAAAAGAGACATGGATGAGAGAGAGAAAAGTGATTTGAATATATATATATATATATATATATATATATATATTCTCATAGTAACCATATTCTAACTAGTGCCTTGGCCACCATATATAGAGGGTCTTATGAGACATAGAATGACAATCTCTTTCCCCTCTTTCGTTCTCGTAGGGTGCGTTTGGATTAAGGGAATTGGAAGAATATAAATGAAATTGGGGTACATAAATCATTTTGTTGTTTGGGGTTGGTTTTAAATTACATAAATGGATTTAGGTCAAATCTCCATAGAATTAAAACATTGAATTGAAGCCCTTAATCAAAGGAATTGAAGTAACAACACATAAGCTGTTAACATATGAACTTAGTAAGATAGAAATTTTCACTAGAGCCATTAATAAAATATGGATACAAAAGATGATGTTTTATTCAAAAGTTTGCATATTGTTTTTAATCGTATCGGTCAATTTAAATGGAAAACTAAAGCTTACTATAATTGAAGGGGGAATAGGTTGCTCAATGAATCAATTCTGACATCAATTTTCTTTTAAAGGTAGCTTTAACCTTGAATCTTTAAGGAAATGGCATTTGATTATCTCATAAGCTTTGCCTATATCTCATAAAGTACTTACTAGTGAATGACCCGTGTAAACATGGGTGGGTGTTAAAAATAAATAAAATAAATAAGACAAAAAATATAAAGAGAAAAAATGAGTAAGAAAAAAAATAGTATTTTAAAAGACCAAATAGAGTTAGAAGATGGAGACGTGCTACGAGTTTTATTTAGTTTAGGAAAAAGGAGTGGATGAGAAAAAAAAATAGGGATTGAAAAGGCTGGGATTAGGTACAGAAATTTGCTTTTCCTGATGTATTAGAGTGACATCAGGGGGCTGAGACATCAGTGCCGAAAAGTGACTTTCACTTTTTGGGGGTGCTTATCACTTTTCAATGCTGATGTGTCCACCTCCTGATGCCATTCTAATACATCAAGAAAAACAAATTTCCGTATCTAATCTTTTCCGGGATTGAGAAGATAAAAGTGAGGAAAAATAGGGATTAGAGAGAATGTGATAGAAATATGAAAGTTCATACATGACATTTTATGTAAATCGATAGGGAGAGAGAGACATTAATAGGAGATTTTTTTATGGAAACAAATAGAAGATAAATTTTAGGAAAGAAGTTAAAGGGAGTGAAAAGAGGTAGGGGTTTCACACATGTATTGTGTAGAAACCATGTGAACTAAAGCAAAGGGGATTGTAGGATTTAGCCAAGGGGTGAGAAAAGTTTGTTATGGAGAATACTTGTTGTTTTATTGTCTTGTTTATAGAGATATTTTTTTCTTTGATAATAATTAAACATACACATTCTTTGGTGTAATTTAAGGGGCATTTGGCACAAAATCCCATAGTGCCATGTCACTTTCTTAGAAAAATAAATACTTTTAAATTTTTTTAAATGGCCAAACCATCATTCCTCTCCTCTGTCTCCATCCTCTTCATTTTCACTCTTCATCTTTGTCTAATTGATTTTTTTTTAATTATTATTTTAACCATGCCTCATGTCGAGTTGGAATGATTGAAGGATGAGAATTGAAACTAACATGCATAGTAAACAAAATTTATAGTGACTTACATAGTCAACTACTTTTGGCTAGGAGTGTCAATGAACCAAGCTAGGCACATGAAGGCTAAAGCTTAGGTTCGGGATGAGTCTGAGTTGCCAAGCTCAAGCTCAGCTCGGGTTTGTGAAGGTTGTTTCAAGCTCGGCTTAGCTCATCTCACCATAAAAAAGGTCCAACTTCTTAATTGCCTATTAGCCTAATTTGTCTTATTTAAACATTACTATTGTCACAATATATTATATTATTATAAATTTATTAACCAAATCAAGCTTTTAACTAACCAAGATTTTAGCAAGTTGAGCTTGGTGAAGCTTGACTCGGGCTCACTTAGGAAACAAGCTTAAATCAAAGCTCAAGTTCGGTAAACTTAAAATAAGGCTTAGGCTTGAGCCAAGCTGAGCTTGCTCTGCTCATTGACAACCCTACTTTTGGCAATGCAAAAACAGGTTCATGACAATCAACATGACTATATTTTTTTTTTTATAGATATCGGTTCATGTCAATCCATCCTTCTTCAATTACTCATGGGATCAATTGTTCGATCAAGGAGTCTCAATCCATCGAAATATATCTCTTTGATTTTAATCTTCCATTGAGATGAATTTTCAATCATTTGATCAGACATGCTTGAAATTGGAGACCGAGCTCTCCGGATGCATGTCACTTGTCGACAATTTTCTATGAGCAAGAAAAGAGAACAGAAGATAGGCTTCTAATGTCTTCGCTGGTAAGACATAATGAAACACATTTCCAAACAAATGGTTGGTGATATTCAATCCAACAATGGTAATCCATAGCATTTCTTCTCCATGCTCCTTGTCAAGATCTCCATGTGCAACAAAAGGTTGTAATGAACTTGGGATTGGTTTTTATTCTCATTATTATTCTTCAATCATAGGTTTTTGTTTGTACTATATCTACATAATCAGATTGGCCAAGATCAATTCTACTTAACCAATTGATGGATGATTCCGACAAATCTACAACCCATTTGTTGATCAAGGAGGAAGTTCATAAAGGTCGAGATCGAATCCTTCTTGATCACTCTGATTAGACAAAGACAAAGAGGGAGGAGGGTACTTTAGCCAATTTATTTATTTATTTTTTAAGTTGTGTTTGGCATTGCTTAATACACTTTGTACACTCGTATGTGTATACACTCAATATATACTTGCTGAAGAAGTAATAAAAAAACCTAGTTTAACCATAAGCAGGTTTTTTTTCTTACAAGTTTATTGCTTTTGCATGACTAACCAATGCATTAAAATTTTATGACATTAGGGCAAGTATGCCCATTACTAAAACAATGAAACACCAAAAATATCCCTCAATTATAATCTTTTCTAAACATGCAAATACCAAAAACTTTCTTTTAATATAAAAATAAAATATCAACCTTTTTGGGATAAAATAACAAACTATCTTCTTAATATAAAAAACCAAAATTACTACTTTAGAATAAGATATTGAACTAGTCATGAACCCATGCAAATTTGCATGAGCAATGTGGTTTTATTTGTATATCTTTAAACTATGCTAGTTTAATTCATTGATTATAGAAATAAATGTAATTTAAACTATTAATTAAAAGAAAATTTTCAAATACAGATTAAAAGTTCAGGTGCTCCTTTTTTAGTAAATAATTTAAAAGTTAGTTAGAACACAATGTTTTGTTACTTTTGACTGGCAAAGAGGTTTGTTTGTAAATTATAAATATAAAAATAATATAAACTACTAATAAAAAAAAGAATTAGTTAATTTGATGCCATTAGAAATTGAGATTATTTCTTTGATATATTAAAACTTTTAGATAAAAAAAAAAGTTCTAATTTAAAGAAATGTCACAAAAACATATTGAAATTATGGATCCTTTAAAAAGGTCGAAGCTATTTACCCAATAAGTAATGGGAAGAGCCTGGATCCAATATTTTATGTATGACATTTGATACAGATGATACCATCTACATCTAAGGAAAATAATGAAATTCCCCTAGAACCCGTATTAGACATGGATGTAATTCACACGTAACATCTTACATATAGTAATGATCAACTCAATTACTTAGATAAACCCAATTCATATTACCGGCCTTATGTCATATTAGAAAACTTAAGGTGACAAATTTATAATCTGAAGCACTAAATTGAAACTTTTGGTTATCACTCCCTTAGATGCCTTATAAAGGGAGCTACTCAAAATACTTCATGTACTTAGAACAATGTCAATAAATGTTTACTCATCTTAAACCTCCAACGCTTCCAAATGTCTACTTGCTTGATGCTTCCAATTATCCTATAAGTATATAAGGAATGGCTATAATAGAGAATCCCACCACAAATATGTAAACAGTCAAGGATCAAAATTTAATCCTCCAATCCCTTGACTGTCTAATGCTTTTCTATGTGGACATGTGATTGATGTGTGGAGGATTGAGACCAAATGATTTATGGGTGCCACTTATTTTTATTTATGAATAACTAATTTTATTAAAAGGAGAAGAAAAGAAAACAGCTGAGAGGATCAAAAATACAAAACAGAGAAGCAAAGAAAGAATAAAAGCCAGAGGGCAGAATTAACACATCTCTAACCCATATGAAAGGTACAAGAATACCAATCCTGAATAAAGTCATTGATAGACAACCTTTATGTTGATCGTTATAGGCCTCTTGAATCTTCTCTTTCCCTATTTATTTTTATTTGATTTGTTATTTTTATTTGTGTGTATAACCATTTGGAAAGAAGAGCTTTGTTGATCACCTTCAAGGAACGAATGCCCAAACCCCCTTGAGCCACCGGACTACAAATAATGTCCCAACTCACGCAATGGATCCTCATTTTTCCCTGATTGGAACCCCACAGAAAATCCCACTGCAATCTCTCCATCTTGCATAAGACAGAAGCTAGAGCTTGGAAAAGAGAGAAAATATGTTGGCATACTAGTAAGAACACTTTTCAACAAGATAAGTTTACCTCCATAAGACAAGTTGTTTCCTTTCCAATGAGCCAACTTGCTACCCATCTTTTCAAGGACCGGGTTCCAAATTGATTTGGACGATGCCTTTGCTCTAAAAGGGAGCCCAAGGTAAGAAATGGGCAAAGGAAGCAAATCACAACTGATGATATTAGTCAACTCCTCAATCTTAGGCACAAACTCAACTGGGCTCAAAGTCGATTTGCTCCAATTAACCTTTAACCCGATGGCCGCCTCCATGATAAGCAAAATGCATCTCAAATTTTGTGACCCCTCCGTCTTCACCTTGAGCATAAAGAGCGACTCATTCACAAATTGAAGAAAATGGACAGTCAAGCTCCGTTCAAAAGCTGAAAAACTTTCAGACAACCCTACCTCTTGAGCCTTATGGAGAGAGTGGGTTGCCATTTCTTAGCCCTCTACTCCTTTTGAAGAAGCCTTTAGGAGATCCATTTACTAGCACTGAAAATGAGGGAGAAAACACATTTTCATCTATGAAGCCATTGAACCTCCACATGTTTTGAGTGAAGGATGATGCTCCCAGTCTTTCCCCCGGACACCGAATGGCATTGAAATCCCCACCAACACACCAAGGAACATCCCTATCATTGCAAACTTGACCCACTTTGAAATTAACCCTTCCAAAATCAGATTGATCCGTTGGTCCATACACTCCAAAGAAAGCCCACCCGTTGCCATCATCCTTGTTCCTACATAAGATAGATACTAAGACATCGCCCACCTTGCTATCCAACACTTCCACTACATTTTTGTTCCAAGCCACTAGGATACCGCCCATAGAATCTATAGTCGGTTTATGGATAAAATCAAAATGCCTTCGCAGGCCAACCTCTCTTCCAACATCCCATTTTTTCTCTTGAATGGTGAAAAGATCCACTCTCCACCTTATTAGCAGATTACGAATACCTTACCTTTTCTCCACCCTCCCTAACCCCCTAACATTCCAAGAACAAATTGTCGTCTTCATCATAAAACACCGAATGCAACGACCCTCTTCTCCCTTTCCTTCTACTCCTCCCTCTTTCTTCCTGATCATAATTAATTTCGGATTGAAGGTTGCACTGCTCCTTGTGTTTCCTTCTCCCTTTTGACCTCTTCGAAACCACATGAGATTTCCTAGGACTCTAGCTCCTCCATTTTTCAATCTCCCAGAAGAAGTCTTCAACCCACTCCTTCAGCCCTCAGAACGCACATCTCAATCTTCTCTTCACCTCTACCACCTTTTTGATCATCCAATTCGAGTGAGGGGAGGGCGGAGGCAACATAAGGAGAGGTTCCACAATTGTCACTTTGTCATCATCTTCATAACTCACCATTTGATTTTCCCGGACATGAGATTATGCTAAAGAACGCCCTCCGAAGTATAGTCCCCCTACAAGTGATGCTTGCTATCCCTATGCTCGAAGCGATCATCCTCCCAACTTTCACCCTCTAGGTCCCTTGAAACCTCCCTATTCGAAGGGAGATCATCTTCAAATTTATGTCTACTACAACCCTTGTTTGAGAGTTGATCGTTGATATGGGCCTGGAGAGAACCACCAGTCGGATTAGCAAACCAGTCCTCATCATCGTCCGATGAATTAAAAGCCGTCACCTTGGCTTTTCCTTACCTTCCGACTCTCTTCCACGAACCTGAGAATGAGACAATGCCCCTTCCTTAATCACCACACCCGGTAGTATCACCCTATTTCCAGAATTCCTTCCTCTCTCAACCTTGTCTTTGGGACCGTGATCAACGTCCTTAGACTTTTTAGCCCTCCACTCCATGCGCCTCCCCCCATTCTTCATCACCTCCATCCCCTGCTTACCTAGAAAACCTACTGCCTTCCCACTAGCTTCTCTATGAGAAGTATCATACAAAATTTGTTGAGAGTCATAAAAACCCTTTCGGGTGGATTTACCCCTTAGCGAACCAATAAGCAAGACTGGGCTCTCGCATAAGGGACCTATCCCTTTTAAAAAGGCCATCTCTTAACCCTCGGACGTTTAACCCACGAGGAGTAGGGCTCTTCAACAAGGCCCATTCTTTTGCCTTGGGCTTGGGCATAGCCCCTCGTCTATCAGCCAAAGGACTAAAAGCTTTGGTTCGCCTGATGGGTGAGCCCACTTGGTCCATTGTGCCCCAACTTGGTCCACCCCTCCACTTTCCCTGTGGTCGTTTCCCGCCTGAAAACCCTCCTTTTCCCCCTTAGCCACAAAACCCTAATTTGTCCCCGCAATTCAAAATTTGAATCCTACCAACCCGTCACACAGATCATTGGAAGTAGACGTGTCAAACTTTACGAAGATTTCATTCATCACTACAATCTTTGGTAGTTTTCTTTTCCATATTGCCACATGATACCCCAACATGCCATCAGATACCCATATTGCCTCCACGCCAGCTTCGGTCGACTGACTTTAATTTTTAACCACTCCCATGAGTTCGATTGCAAATGCTCCACCTCTTCAAACCTCCCACGGAGATCCCCTATCCTCTCACAAGTTGTTTTGCCCCACAAGTGCACCGGTAAACCATAAAACCATATCCATCGATCTCTCTCTTCCTTCTCCTTTTTCCTACAACACCTAGCAAGCGGGTGCCAAATGTCCAAAAGAATTCTACCACCCTCCCATCTCCGAACTCCTTCTCTCGGCACTCTTCTTGCTTCCACCTCAAAAGGAAAATGAAATAGATAAAGCCCTTTTGGTGGGCATTGGACCTGAAATTCTCCATAAACCTTCCAAGCTCTCTTCTCCTAAGCCTTAAGAGCATTGATGCTAATCGTCTAACTTACCACATAGCCTACCAGACATGATTTTATTCTATCAAGACGGTGTGCCAAATCCTCATTGCGAAACGAAAACATAGGGGTATTTCCGCTCTTACCAACCACCGAGGGAGGAATAATGGACTACCGGATGCCTTTCTGTAGCTTGCCCTTGAAAGACAACCCCGTGCTCTTGTTCCCATGTTCGCACTCTTGAGAAGGAAACTCCGGCTCCATACGCCTTATCTTGCTTCATTGAGGCCTACTATTTTTAGAACCCTTGATGGGGACCACCCACGGTGATGGTCCCTTCCTCCGACGTCCACCATTACCACCGGTCATCCGGTGGTCCTACATATTACCATAATGCGTTCTTGTATTCCCAATGAACATCCAATGGTCCTCATTCACACTTAAAAAATCTAATTGCATCAAATATGATATTGATCCACAAAACCCAACCCACTTATCGGTAGGAAATTGGAGATTTGACAAATCCCCTTCTTTTCGGGATAAGTGTGATAAAAATCATTCTTGCACCTTTATGAAAGATACCTCTCTCATGGAATTCATAGAAAACTTCAAATCTTCTTTAATGAAATCCCTAACATATCTTGTAGAAATACATAGAGAAACTATACAAACCCCCTAGGATCAATAAACCTTTTGGATTTTCCCCAACATATTTGGTAGAAATACATAGAGAAACCATCAGGCCCAGGTGATTTATCCTTATTCATGTTGGAAATTATTTCTTTATCTTTGGAAAATTGGGATTCTAGAGCTCTCAATTTTTCATCCACTAATCTTGCATCAAAAAGATTATCAATTCGATGATACATCCTATTCTTATTTGCAAACAATATCTAGAAGAAATCAAAAGTTTCATCCATAATTTTATCAAAGTTTCTCTCTTCCCCCTCAATAAGAAGTTTTGTAATTAGATTATTTTTTTTCCTACCATTTGCCACTTTATGGAAAAATTTGAAATTTTCATCACCTTCTGTTAATTATTTATGTTTTGTTTTTTTGTCTCCAATACACTCCTTCATATCTTAGGATACATTCAATTCCCGCCTAGAGCACAAATCTTTTCGAATGCAATTCTTCATTCAGACCCATTCCAACACTTTGGAGTTTATCCAATTTGGAGATCTCATCTCAAATTTTCTCTTTATTTGAATCCGACTTCCCAAATGTATTTTTGTTCCACATGATGAGATTCTTTTTAACACATTGAAGTTTTTTGTGTAATCTTAAAACCTTCCTTATCCCAACCTTACATGCTTTCCACCATGATTGCACATTGGATTTGAATGATGTGGAGCCCACATATTTTCAAAACAGAGAAATTTTGGGCCAAAACTCCTCACCGCAAAGTAGTCCAATATTCAGATGTAAGTCTAGGATGAGCTTAAAAGTTGTGGGCCAAAACTCACAATCTATGGCTTGTGTCCTAACTTTCTTATTCCTTAGCCAATAACTGTCAAAATAGAGTAAAGCTTTGGAAACTTTTTTGTGGAATGACAGCGTGGAGCTCAGGAAATGCTATCAAGTGGATTGGAACAATGTGTGCAGACTCATTGAGTGTGGTTGTCTAGGCCTGAGGAAGCTGAAAATCCACAATCTAGCTCTCCTTGGGAAATGGCTGTGAAGAGTTGGATTGGAAAATGATAGTTTAAGAAGAATGTGAGGGACGATTTTGGAGTGGGAACCAAAGGAGGTGACATCGAGTCATGGGGTAGGTTTCTTGTACCTATAGCCAAAGGAGGTTTCTGAATAAGATTCTAATCGTTAATAAAAAAAGAAGAAAGGTTTCTTTTACCTCTAGCTCTGCCCTCCTTTGGAGATATCAGGTCTTCACTAATTGTCATCATGTCTCTCGTAAGTCATAAGTTTCATTAGGTCTTCGTCTCTCTAGCTATCAGTCGTACAAGGGGTGTAGGATTCATGATGGCTATAAATTGAGCTCTGAGCTCTGATCCCAAATCTGAAGGATGATAAATAGTTGGAGGGTAGCTCGTATATGTTGATTTTGTCTTCTGAAATTAGAAACTAGGAGGCCCTCAAAATACCATTAAGATTAAAGAAAAGATAATACTAGCCCGATGTTTGTGTCAACTCACCCACGAAAGACACATATTTAACAATTGGCCCAGTGTTAAGTGTGTCCTTTACTCCCTTTACTCAATGCATGTGTAGTGCTAGCACACCTGTAAAGAGAATTCAAGGAAATTGCTAATTCCAAAACAGCTTTTAACGAGACTTCGAACTCCTAAAAAAAGACAAACACAAAAGTCGAAAAGGACTAGCACCAACCAATAGCTAGTAGGACCTAAAGAGAATATTGCTTTGTGTACAGTCATTTGTCCAAGAAATTAATCAAATCCAGACAGAAATTGGATTTCAATGTGCCACACCCCACAGGAAATCCAATGGGACGGGTGCTTGTAAGGCCAATTGGGTACTAAAATGGATCTTCTTGAACCTGCACTTGAAGTCCTTCAGTTCTGGGTGTTGATTCTCATCGGTACCAGTGTCTTCTCTAGCTAGAACAAGGTCAATAAAGCCATAGAAACAACACAAACAGTATGATTAATATATTTATTGGACATGATGGGTTTTTTGAACTCTTGGCTTGATTAGTCGGGTTGATATCCTCTGCGACGGCCCTTTGTGACACCCCCTGAGGCAAGGCACAAGGGGGTGGGGCCCATTCA
>JAOXJP010232602.1:0-10442 GCA_025762735.1 Platanus orientalis | reverse complement strand
CAACCTGATGCCACCCTCCTCCTTTATCCGGGCTTGGGACCGGCAATGTCTGAAGATACAAACATTGGCGGAGTTAATTCTAGAAGAATTAAAGAAGGAAAAAGAAAGAACCCAATAAGTGCAATTCTGGGATTTCTGGGTAAACCCATAGAATTACCAAAATACCCCTGATCGTATATCAGAAAATTCTGAAAATTTACATGGTATTAAATGACCATCTAATATATCACCAGATAAAATTTCATAGGATTCTGATGTGTTTTGGTGTATGAAATTATAAACTTTATGATCTGCAGAGTTCTTTAATCAAGAACTAGAAAACAGTTAAAGAAAGATTGATCAAGAAATAGACCAAATCCAAGGGGAATTTATTGGGCTTGTGGGGTTAGAAAGGGAACATGTGGGGGAGAAAAACCCTAAAAAGAAACTGGAGAAAAGGTGATGAATAGGAGGGGGGGGGATTTTGACATTAACTACACCTAGAAAATATGTCAAGAATAGTCTCTAATTTAAGCACTACAAGTTCAAGATTTTATTAACAGATCAATATTGGACTTTAAAGAATATAAAGAGGGAGAAGATAAGAGAAAAACTTGGTTAAAACAGTAGTTAAAGATCTTTGTTTGTAGCCTACGATTTGGTTGAAGAAGCTACTCCAAGAACGAGCCTTGATTTCATATGTTGTTGCTGATTTTGTAATCTTGATACTCTATAATAGAAGATATTCCAACAGAGAATCAAGAAAGAAAGAAAGAAAGAAAGAAAGAAATAATCAAGATAATGATAAGAAGGAAGAAGACTATCAGATGAGATTAGATGGAAGAAAGAAGAATAAGAGATTAGAGAGGAGGATAGACCTATGGAGCCTATGGCTTCACCATAGGAGGAAGGGGATAACACCACCACATGTGGGTTTCACAAAACCAATTCTTTATTCAAAATTCATCAACTAATCTATTACATGTTGTGTAGCCCTTAATGTAGGCTATAAAATATAAAAAACTGAAATCCTATTCTAACTAGGACACTTACTAAACTTAAAACTTCTAAAATACTATTCATGTCACTCACTAATATCCCTTTTGTAATTTGGTAATAACTCTCCCAAATCACCCTGGCTTTGTCACAATCTTGGTCTCTTTTGAAAGGTAATTGAATAGCCTTTCTAAAGACTCCAAAATCTAGCAAAAAAGATAAGTTTTGACCTTAGAAAACTTGGGCTAAAAGTAAGTTACGGGATTATGCTATATCCCTAAATTAACCTTGGCTTTCAAGCCCTATTACATAAAACCCACAAATTAAAGACTTTCTAATCTACTTATGACATTATTGGCCTTATTACAATATTGCCCCACCCTTAAAACCCTTAAACTAACCCATATTTTCGTACCATCTTGAACTTGATTATCTTATGGGGCGGCACATACATTAACCTCTTAATTATGTCTACATCATTCTTTACCACATAAAATTAAAGAAGGAACCCATTAGAATTGGAAAACATACTGGTTAACCCTTTTTTACTTTAAATGCGGTTTTGGGCTTGTTTCTTGGACTCCGCATTGTCTTTATTATGATAGGCTTGTTTTGATTTACTTTTAGCGGATTTAGGATGCTGAGCATGAAGATAGGCTTACAACAGTCTATCATAGGTTTCGCTGAAGACTTATCAATTATTATTATTATTTTTTTGAAAGATAAGAGTTATTAAAAACTCAAAAGCTATAAAGGAAGCTCAAGCAAATAGCATGAGAGATGCAAAAGCAAGAGCAGATTCTACGAGCAGAGAACAAACAAAACTTAAGCTTCATCGGCCACATAGCTGAACAAATAAGCTTCCCAATAAAAAATCCATCTCCTAAATGAAAGGGAATCAATATAATGAGAAGGAAACCATAAGAAGATCTTGAAAGAATTCTGTCAATCAACTTACGAATGGGTCAAGAAGATCCGTAGAAAATTCTCTGATTTCTTTCTTCCCATTTAGACCAACATAAAACCGGAAGGATCAATCTCCAAACCTTAGAACCCATCGGACTTAGGTTGTTGAAGGGATGAAGGGGCCATCCATCTAGCAAACTTCTCAGTGAGTCAGGAAGAACCCAAGCAACTTGGAATCTAGCAATCATATACATCCAGAGGGATCTTGCCACACGATAACGAATAAAAAGGTGACTTGATGATTCACATGCCAAACCACACATGCTGCACCAATTTGGACCTATAAAACCTCGATGGATCAGATTGTTGAGAGTAGTGATATGATTCCACTAAAGTGCCCACATAAGGACACCTTAGATGGAATATGGTTGTTCCAAATGAAACGGGTTGGAAAGGGGCAAGGATCACTAGTAGCCAACGCAATGTACATTGACTTCATAGAGAAGCCATTTTCCTTATCTAACAACCATGCTCGTTCATCTTCCTTGTCCATATCCCTAAGACTAGGAGTGGGGCATGGGCTGGGCCAGCTCGAACCTAAGCTCGGTCCAAAAAAACCCAACCCAAGGTGGGCCCGACAAGGGCTTGGCCTGGCCCGAAGCTCGAACTTTTATTTAGGGCCGAGCTCGGGCTTACCTTCGCCCAGCCCAAGGCCCAAACTTATATATAATATTAAGTATTTCAAATTATCAATATTACATAGCTTAGTTGGTAAAAATAGTTTTTTGTGAAAGGTCTTGTGTTTGAGTCTTAATGAAATCAATGATTTCTTTTATAGTAAATAATCCTTAGAATTTAAATAAATAGTTTTTTAAGCTTTAAAAAACTTGTAAAATCTTATAACTCAATTGGTTAGAGTAGTAGTTATTACATTATAGGTCTAGTGTTCCAACCTAAGTTTCAACATTAAAATTTTTTGAAGTTCATGGCCTGGCCTGAGGCCTAATAAATTAATTAGGGCCAGGCCGGGCCTAAGTCTATTAAAAATCTCCAAGCCCAAGCCTTGGCTTGGGCCTGAACTATAATTATAGGGCCGGGCCTGGGCCTACTATGGCCTGACTCGAGCCCGGCCCATGCCCACCCCTACCTACGACCGTACCCCTTCAGAATTTCCAATAATCTTCCCATGTTGTCTACCTCATAATCGTTGAGGTTCCTTCTTAGTTGGAGATTCCAGAAATAGAAAACACGTGACCTAATCATGTGGTCTTTAATTGACCCTTCTTTGCATTCTGCCATGCGGTAAAAGTAAGGGAATAATCTGAATAGTGCAACTTCCGTACACCACGGGTCCTTAAAAAACTGCACCCTTTCTTCGTTATTAACTTTGAAACGGATGAGACAATTAAAGGCTTCAAGACCTTTACAAATGCCTTTTCAAACAACATAACCAGAAAGGCTAGAAGACATCCTAGAAAGCCAACCATTCATCTCTTTTCCATATTTGGCAGCAGTTACTATCCTCCAAAGAGCATCCTAGTCAATACCGAACTTCCAGAGTCACTTACTCAGGAGAGCCCTATTAACGTATTTTACTAACCTTAAGCTCAGACCCCCTTGATCGAGAGGTCTACAAATTTAAACCAGCCAACCTAATTGATTATCTTGGTCCCTTGATCAGGTTGTCAGGGGAAATCTCTTTGAATGCTCTCGATTTCGTTAATTACTAAGATTGGGGCTGCATATAAAGAAAGGAAGTAGAGCGGAATGCTCACAAACGCTCTTTAGGAGAACTTTACCCCCTTTTGAAAGTTATCTCCCTTTCTAGCTCGATAGTCTCCTTTCCAACCTTTCTATAATATGATTCCAAATATCTTTTGCAAAAGATTTGGCTCCAAACGGGAGTCCAAGGTAGGAGGAAGGAAAAGAATCCACACCACAATCAAGAATAGCTGTCAACTCCTTAATATGAGGAATATAAACCACAGGGCTTAGCTTGGACTTTTTCAAACTAATGTTTAATGCAGAAGCTGCCTCCAAGATTAGTAGATACACCTTAGCTTTTTTAGAGCCACCGGATCATCCTCCAACATGAATAATGAATCATCAGTAAATTGAATAAAGGGAATTGAAGTGCCACCTTTTATCGAAGCAAAACCTCGAAGCATGTCTACGGATTCAGCCTTAGCTACCAACCGATTCAGTAATTTAACCACTATGATGAAGAGGTAAGGGGATCACGAGTTGCCTTGTCGTAAGCCTTTGCTTCCCTTGAAAAATCCCTTAGATGAACCATTCACCAGAACAGAATAGGATGGGGACGATGAGCAAATTTTTATCAAATTTCTCCAGCGGGCTCCAAAACCCATTTTTTGCAACATATCATCCAAGAAAGACCAATAGACATGGTCATAGGCTTTCTCTATATCAATCTTGCAAACCACTCTTGGCTTTCTTGACTTCATCATTGCATCAATACATTTATTGGCTAGTAGTGAGCAGTCCAGAATTTGTTTGCCTAAAACAAACGCATTTTGGAATTTGGAAGTGATATTCGAAAGGATGGATTTGAGGTGCAAAACAAGAATCTTAGACAGTAATTTATATAGGCATCCCACTAGACTGATAGGTTAGAAGTCTTTGATTTATGTTGTGCTTTCCTTGGGAATGAGGGTGATAAAAGTCACACTAAGGATTTTACACCATTGATTCTTAGAATGGAAAGCCTCTAAGGCCACTATAGCCTCCTTATCCATCACATCCTAGAATGTTTTCAAGAACTTTATGGGAAAACCAATAGGGCTAGGGGCCTTATCATCTTCCATACTACTAAGAGCTTTCCCCACGTCCTCAATCGAAAAAGGTCTTTCAAGCCAACTTTGTTGCTCTTCATTGATATGATCAAAGTCGATTCCCTCAATTTTCGGCCGTAATGGAAAGGGTTCAGAGTAGAGGCTCATATAATGATTTCTATGCTGTCCCTGGTCTTCTATTCTGTCCCTGATTTTCCTTTCATTTGTTATCCACTCTCCATTAACCTTGAGCTTGGTAATAAGATTTATAGTTTCTCAGACTTGCTAACCAGTGAAAGAATCTGTTGTTTTTACTTCCCTCTTTTAACCAACAAGCCCTAGACTTCTGCATCCAAGAGATTTCTTCCATTTTCAGAAGCCTATTGTGTTCATGAAGAACTTCCACCTTATTATGATGACTAGTCTCCAATAAAGAATCTGAGAGTCTTTCTATCTAGATCCTCCAGCTTTTGCAGACGTGCATGTTTCCTTGCCTCTAAATTCCCGAATTCTTGATTTTTCCACTAAAAAATCTTGCCTTTCAAGAGCTTCAATTTTTTCATAAAAATAAAACTCCCTGAGCCTGATACTTCCATTTCCCCCCTCCAAGCTCAAACCTTCCCCTTAAAACCCGGAAAACTCCATCCACATTAACTTAAACCTAATGGGTCTCGGTCTCAAGGAGAGTTCCCCCATCTTGAGAATAACAAGAGGGTTAGGGAGAGAGTCTCTTGGGAGCACAAGGATGCATCATCCACCCAGCCATCCATGAATAAAAATCTGTCTAACCTGCTGTTGGATCTTTTGCCATTGTTAATTCCTCAAGTGAAATCAACCGCTTTTAGGGGAGGATCTACCAACCCATTATTTGCAATGAATATATTAAATTGCCTAATTTTCCTTGACAGGTGAGAAGCTCCATGTCTTCCAGAAGGAAATCAAATTGCATTAAAATCCCTGCCCAGGCATCAAGGACATTGCCACTACCTTCTTATATTGCCTAATTTTTCCCACATTCGAATTGAGGCAGCTGGATCACAAGGACCATAAACACCCGAGAAAGCCCAAGTAGCCCCATTGTCCTTATTTTTACACAAAATAGAAATGGAAAATTCCCTTAGCTGATAATCATACACTTCTATCATTTTCATATTCCAAACTACAACAATGCCCCCTGACCCTGTGGATTTGTGAAGAAATTTGAAGGCCCTTCTCCCCCACAAATCCTTAGAAATTTTGCTACCTATATTTTGAAGCATTGTAGTCTAGAAGGTCTGCCTAGCTATTCTGGAAAATTTGAGATCATTCTGACACTTGACCGAAGTATTTTCATAATTTTACACTTTTCTAGCAATTAAAATTTTGCCCCTAACCCGAAAATTGAGTAATTTAATTTCCAAATTTATATTTCATTATTTGCAACTGTTTTCCATCAAATTCCGCATCACTATGAGGGGAAAAGATTTGGTGACAGGAGGAGGGTAAGAAGGTGCAAATCCATAACCATGGTTTATGATGAGGAAGAATATTATCTCCTGGAATGTTAGGGGGCTGGAAAGGGAGGAGAAGCGATGGGCAGTAAAGGATATGGTGAGACGGTAGAAAGTAGATTTACTAATTTTGGATTCCTTTAATTATTTAATCTTGAAAACCCCCAAACTTTGAAGCTCTTTTAGTGGAGTGTGCAGAAAACCAGTGGAGAATCTTGTCTAATTGAAGGGGAAGATGAAGAGAAGAGTTAGTGGAAGTTGAGGGGTTTTGTATAGGATGTAATGGGAATTAAAGCCCATAAAGAAAATCAGAAAAAAAAAAAAAATTAAAAGAAGGGTGCGCTTTTTCTGATTTTATGAACCCAGGAAATTTCTGCTATAAAAATTTGATAACAGGGTGCATAAGAGAGGAGATTTGCACCGAATTTATGTAAGGTATTAGTTTGCAAACAGTGTATTAGATAGGAGTTATAGAAGAAAGAATTGCTTGGTTGTCTAGACAATTGAGTGCCTTCAATAGAGATTTTGCTAGTCTTAAACTCAGCCCAGAACAACAAACTGTAATAACTTAACTATTGATGATATACCAGCCAATAGGATTGAGGGAGAGGTAGGAGAAAGAAGGAGAAGTTAGAAGAAAAATAACAGAGAAGAAAAGGGAAGAAGATGAGAAAGATGTGAAAAGGGGAGAGATGGGACTGTCTTGACATGAGGAAGAAGAAGAAATAGAGTAGAGAGGAAACATGAGAGAGGGGAGAGATAGATCGACAACCAAACTTTAGAAGATAATAAAAAAACCAAACTTATTTAATTCATTGATGTCGTTAAAGGGGGAAGAGGCCTATTTTATAGGCATTACATCCGAAAGAAAAAGCACTTCAAATAAAAAGAAACTTCTGAAAAAAAAATACTATTCCCGCGACTTTTGACAACCCTTTAGTAATTTGGTCATAACTTCTGCAAATCACCTCGGAATGACACGATCTTGGGCTCGTTAGAAAGGTAATTGAATAACCTATCTAATGACACCGAAATCAAGCCAAAAAGTCAAGTTTTGATCATAGACAAATTGGGTCCAAAATGAAAAACGGGATTACATCTAAAACCCAAAAATCTGAACTACCCATGACACTATTGGCCTTATTACAAAATAATTTGTTCCCCCTCCATGTGTAATATTCCTAGGATTTCCTAGACTTGGGTTTGGGCCTCCACGTAGGGTACTTGAGGTCCAACCAAGTGATGAATGCTGCATCACATGGTTAATTTTAGAGTGAAGGTTTTTTAGTTCTCTGGAGTAACTTCCCCCACTCCTACCCTTTTGAATCGATTTTGAGCCCCTTAGATTCCATTGAGCCCTTGAGATTCCATTTCCGCCAGCGTTCAATCTCCTAGAAAAGATCCTCCACCCTGTGTTCCATTTCCTTAAAGGTTAGCGCCAATCGTTTTCTGACTTCCGTCATTTTTCAAATAACCCGATCGGATGAAGGAGGAGGAGGAAGCATTAAAAGAGGTTCAACATCTGTTATCTTGTCTTGGAGGTATTCTGACCCACCTTCATCTGTTGTATAATCACCCTACTTCCTAATAGTGATGTCTTGACACTGCGGGTAACTATCAGTGGCATCATCACCTTCTTTGGAACTTACCTTGACTTTGCTGGATTTGCTCAATACTCTTCGGCCCAACTATGACGTACTACAGCTCGCTTCTGAAACATAAGGATCATTTCTGGAAGAGCCAAAATTGACCTCTTGTACTGTGCCCCGGTGCCCTTCTTCTTCGTCTCTGTTGGAGCCATACTGGACGAGTTTCGCTTTTCCTTTGCCCTCCACCACCTCTGCCATCTTATTACTGTCATTTCCCACATCTCCCTCCCTTATAACAATACCAGGCTGATTTGCTCCCCTTTTCGGCACTCCTCATTTGTCCTTGCTTGATAATTTGTCGGAAATCTTCAAGTCCAGTCCCTTCGTTTTCCCCTGAGTATCGTCGTTCTTCTTTCCTTTTCTGTTCACCCTGCACCAGCCTTGCTTTTGATCATCTTCTGTCGGTGGGTTCAATATAATAGATTTGGTATTAGCATTCATCTAATTAAAAAACCAAGGTATGTAACAGTGTCCTAAACTGAAGGAATCCAATATGAAGAAGATCTATTTCTATTGGCTCAGTTCATGAAAATTATATTTTTAGTTTCAGACTTACGTATGGAATTTAGTTTGTTACCATGACAATTACTCTTCCTTTGTCATTGTTGTATTCAGTCTAGCTGAAGTTCTAAGGTTTAACATCTAGCTCTTGTGTTTCAGCAGATGGAAGACTCAATGATATTGTTGGTAGTGCATACTATGTTGCACCTGAAGTCCTCCATAGATCATACAGTCTGGAAGCAGATATTTGGAGTATCGGAGTCATAGCATATATCTTGTTATGTGGAAGTAGACCTTTCTGGGCACGGACAGAATCTGGAATTTTTCGTTCTGTTCTCAGAGCTGATCCTAACTTTGATGATTCACCTTGGCCTGTGATATCGCCCGAAGCCAAAGATTTTGTTAAAAGACTTCTTAACAAGGACTACAGGAAAAGAATGACTGCTGCCCAAGCTCTGAGTAAGTTTCCAGTTCCATAATATTATCATCATGGAAAACTATGTTAATTCAACCGATCATTAGAGATGAACAGCTATAAGTTGGAGATTGAGGATATTTGGTTCAAGTCTCAGCTATTCATGGCAGTTCTTATTAATGCAAATTACAAATGCTTTTATATTGGCAGCTCACCCATGGTTGCGAGATGAAAACCATCCTGTGCCTTTAGATATATTGATTTATAAGCTAGTCAAGTCATACCTTCGCACCACACCTTTCAAACGTGCAGCATTGAAGGTAATGCCATTTTTGTTATGGCTCATTTGTGTATGTTTATATGAATGCATCTTCCTCATATGCTGTAGTGGTAGATTTATCTTTTTTCCTTTAGCAAATTGCCACAGCTATTACTCGACAATGCCATTCACCCAGATGATACATTCACAAAATCTTTCCTAGTTCTTTCATTGCATTTGGTCCATGAAAAAACATGGCAGTGTTATCATTTATTTAGATTGCATTGGTTTATTCTAAGACATACCGGTTGTGTCAATGAATTGTAGCAGTTAGGTGTAAGTTGGAACTAGGAAGTTACTTTCTCCTGCTACCAAATATTTGTGTAGTTATTGTTTACTTGACTTTTATATGTCTACACAATATTTAAACATACATTTATTGAATTATTATCTCCTGGACATTTATGGATTGAAAACTTGGGATCGGGATCGTTGATGGTTGATCTCGATCTTGGATCAGTTGTGGATTGTTCGATCCCTAACCAGTAGAGTTAAAAATTTTTGTAAAAATGTGAAAGTAATTTAAATATCTAGAAAAATAAAATACCTATCTGAAAAATTAATTGAAAAAATTGATTGTAAGCATGTTTACACCATCATATATTTAGAAATATCGTTATGATGTATATGGGAGTACAATTTGCTACATAATTAATCAAAACACCAATATGTTTTACATATATGCATATAATGCATGAAAATATGATACAATATCATTCAAATAAATACAAAGCATACCATAATACTTGTGGGGGGAGGGGGTGCGAGGTCACTATTTCCACTATGAATTGCATGGTAGATCAAGGGCAGGGTCATCATTCCCATCCCTTTGGTACTTTTGATATTACAATGAAGAATGCGACTGGTTGTTTAGTTGGGAAGTAGAAACTCATGAACTCATTGTTTGTGTGGTGTTGAAGAGGTTTTGTCCATCCGGAGTTCTTAAACTGAGAATATCTCGGATCTCTAGGATATGGATAAGTCTAGCTATACTCTCCATATCTAGGGTACCTTCCGGGTTGTGGATATTTGTGTGTAGACAGTGTCTGACTGGACTTGCCCATAGCCGTAGCTGCCTTTGCTATATCCGTGTGATTGATTGGTACCGTAGTTATCATATGAGGAACCACTCATGCCCATGGAACGCATTTGCTTGATATCATCCATAAATTCGTACTAGACACTTACGAAAATGAAACCATAGCTACTAAAGCGAGAAACGATATGGGAAGCAAGGCTCAATAAATCCTTGGGAATCGAGAAGCAAGAAATGATTAAGAAGCGAGGGATATTATCAGTGAGTTGAAGGTTGAATTATCTCAAGTGCCAAGAAGCCAAAATTCCCTTACTGACAGATTGGTTAAGTTGGGGGGGGGGGGCAACAAGTTGAGTTTA